>JAOYSI010009471.1:0-10889 GCA_025775065.1 Hiodon alosoides | reverse complement strand
CTGCCTTCACTACCCAGGACGCTGCCGTCACTACCCAGCACGCTGCCGTCCCTACCCAGGACGCTGCCGTCACTACCCAGGACCTCCTGGGTGGGGGGGGGGGGGCCCCGGGGGGGGGCGGCTGGGGGGGGCGGGGGGGGGGGGGGGCCCGCAGGGGATGCAGATCAGTACAAAGTGCAGCAAGCCTCTGCTCTGCGGTCTGGGCACCGTTCCCACCCTCGCCCACGATCGCCACCAGCCCCGACAGCTGCCTGCTTGGCAACTGGTTTGGCATTCGGTAATGAGGGGAGTGAGAGGGAGAGAGGACTGAGGGGGGTCAGTTTTCTGTGAGGTGGGGGGGTGGGGGTACCAGGTCCAGCTGGCACTTCCTTATCTAACAGGCTGGGCTTTGTACAGGCAGACAGCTGCACAGGGAGAAGCTGGCGGGCGAGCCTATCAGTGAGATTTGACTGGTCACCGGCAGCCCGCGAGGCCCGCTCATGGGATTTCCTCTCTGTATTAATGGCAGGGAGGGAGAATGCCGCGGGATGAAAGGCGGGTGGTGTGTCCACTGATGGATGGGGCAGACCAGTGCTTCCAGCTACGTCCACTTGGACACCCTGTAGGTCAGATTCATCCGGGTCTCAGGGCATTAGCATTTCAAAGGAGGGTTGTCAATCGCTCATAGGACAAGGTGCTGTTTGCACGTTGACCATACAAGTGCCACATGCTGATTAGCTAAGAAATTCTTTTGAGGGAAAAACATGGTTCTCCTTCGTAACACCTTAACTGAGGGTTAATCCATTTTTGGAGCTACAATTGACATGATTTACATGATGAGGACGTTTAGCTCAAAGAAGACCATAAAAAAGAGACATCATTTCACCAGATGTCTGATATGATAAATAACATAATCCTACTCTTACAGCAGTCTATGAACAGAACGTGGCAAAAAAGGGTGCAATATTTTATCATCTGGTCAGCATGGAACCAGTCTTTACTACCCCAGGATGCTTACAGAATATTGTGCAGTGTGATATTTACTTGAGACCCATGTGTGAAAAAATCTATTTAAAAATAAAAGCAGATGCGATGATGAACCTTATTTGTTCTGAATATACCATTCAAGTGTTTTATTGCGTATGTCTTTGCAAACATATTCAATAAAACACACATTTCAAGATGTTGGACTCCATACACGCTTTTTTAGCACTGTTCAAACTGTGTATTTTTAGCCCTCTCCATTGCGTAGTATACGTTAATGTCGTTTAAAAAGCAGTCTGTGAGGGGTGACCGTGCTCCTGCCATATTCCGCTCAGATGGCTGGACTCGCAAGTTTCCCCTAAGTTGTGCTTTCCCATTTCTTTAATGAGTTATAGCACAGTTTTTTTTTGTACACTTTTTTTCAATATACATATTTTATAGGTTTGTTTCATATGGAGATAAACAGACTCTGTTGTGGTTCCAGAGAAAACCACAAAAACCGGATCAACATCTATGGATGAATTGACAGTCTGTCACCCCAACTGGCATGATGTGCCTTATGCCCGCCCCCCTGCATGGCTTAGTGCCAAATCGAGAAATTTGACTTCACAGCCCAAGGTAATGCATGACGTTCTAATGACATTCTTGTCAGAAGGTTATGTGCAACCTGAGTGCAGACAGTCTCTATGGTGTCGGGATTCTGGCCCAAAGCCAGTTTGTAACATACTAGGGTGAGACAGAAATCTTCACATCTAAAACGTTGATTTTGTTCTGGTTTATCTCATTAGGGCCTATCCCTTTAATGCATATCAAACATTTGAGATTTAACACAATGTACACTCATTACATCCTGTATAGGGAGTTAGACTTGTTTAGGCCATCAATCAACTGGCAACACCAGCCCATTGTTTTCAGTATCTAAGAACATGGCATCCCACTGAGAGGCAACCTGTTTCTGCGAGGCCTGTTCAGCGTGTAATATGGATACTGCAGGGGTGAACCAGAGCCTCCGGAGAGCCTCTTTCAAACATTCCCCTCAACACATTCACCCCAGGTTTTGGATGTTTGTTGAACATATTTCTAAGTCTTCATTGGGAATGAGTGACATTTTTGTGATAGCTGATATTGAAACAGAGGATTCTGAGAGGTGATCCAGCTCTCTTGCCTCAGTAAGCATGCATTTGTGCATATCCACACTGGTTCTTGCATTAAAAAATGCTAATTAACAGCATTTTGCTGACTCCTTTCACCTTTTGATTTTGAAATGTGACCTTCGGCCTTTAACACTCCACACACCATGGAAAACAACCAGCTCTATTACATTTTTAGAAGTACTTTAATCCAAACCCTTTTGAAGATGTCTTCACCGTAGCATAGCTCACCAATTACCATTTATTGACGTCTACACACCCCTTGCACGAGGTCACTAAAGTTTTTCCAAACATCCAATAAACCTGTTCATGAACCTTCAACAAGGAAGATTAAACAGCCATATAACGTGGAGATAAAAGTCCCACAATTCTCTGCCCCCTGCAACTCAAAAATGTGGTAGTAACAAATGAAATACCAAAGAACATAAACTTTATTATTGAATATGATAATACATATTCAATAATATATATTGAGAGATTTGAAAGCTCCCTGACATAGCTGATCTTGTGCCACTTTCATATTTTTGGCCTGATCTGAGACTGGGCCAGCTTCACTGAAGATGACGGGAATATATGACCTTATGTTTGAAAAAAAACCTCCATATTTTGTCAATTGTAAGCAAGCATCTGTGTGATTTGCGTAAATTGAATCTGTAGTAAAAGCACGACCATCGGCCAGTTGACAGAAGAAGAAAATATGAGTTTAACGGGTTTGTTTCCTCATTAACAGAGCCCCAGTAACGGGACAGGATGCATGAAATATGAGACAAGGCAGGCAACCAGGCAGGCAGGCAACTGTAGCATGGCCGGGCATCGGCAAGCGTGTGTGATTGATAGCTTTGATTGTGGCCCGGGGCCCAGCAGGCTGCCTCGGTGGGGACATTCATCCCCACTTCCTGGGGCTTTTGTATTGGAGCGGGCAGGGGAAAGGGGGGCACCTGACCTGGAATGTTGGCACAGCGCGGGACTGAATGGGGCCTTGCCATCTGCCGCTGTAATTCAGCGCTCGCATGGCGGAGTGGTGCGGGCGCTTACGTAATGGCCCGGGTCCCACACAATGCACAGAAACAAACAGCTCCGGCTGACTTGGAAATGGGGGGCTCTCTCCTAGCGATGGGGGCCGCAGCCCCGGATGGGAGGTCCCCTTGCTGGGAGGTCCCCCCCTTTTCCCTCTCACATCAAATGGGACTAATGCTCCTGAGAACTGGAGGTAATTGTGAGGTGTTTCAGGCTGTGGTTCACCAAAAATGTAGTTTGTAACTCTACCACGGGTAAAAGGAGTCTTTAATTTATAACCATACTTAACTGAATTATAATATTAAGTAACATTGCATGTTATCATAAAAAATGAAACTATCGACAAGTGCCAGGAAATGAAAGTCCACATGATTATCTGTGGGCTAAAATTCCTTTCTAGCATAAAAGCTAACAGGTACAAAGTCAAAGCAACTCTCTACCCAGCAAAAACCTCCAACTTCCAGGGCCCGGACTGGTGACCCCCCCACTACGCTGGCCCTCCATCCTCCAGCTCTAGCCTCTTTTCACTGTCAGCTCTCTGGAGAACATGACAAGCATCCACACTAATGTGAGAAATTATTGCAATGTGGATGTGACGTTTCAGCTATGGCCATTGTGCGTTAGCGCGGGGAAGCCGTGGCCAAATGTCTTGCGAGCTGTGCCGGATATGGGGGGTGTGGGTGTAGAGGGGAGCGAATATGCCAAGACTCGTGTGGCCCAGTCGGGACGGGCCTCTGGAGAAAAGAGCCTGTGTTCCACTGCTGAGGGGGCAGGGTGGGTGGGGGTCGCAGACATGTGATCTCGCATGATTGCGCCGCTCTAAGGAAGCTGCTTCACCCTTCCGATGGCACATGGACGCAGTTCTCCAAGGGGTTGTATGATGGCCTTAATGTTGGAGTAATTTTAGTTTTAAGCAAAAGTTTTGGAGGGGAAATCTTCTGACAGTACCTACACAGTTAAGCAGGCTAAATCATTTGGGTAGAAATAACCCATTTGTTTTGCAGGTTACAACTACTTACAGTACAAGACCAGACCATACCCTGCCCCTTTTACTGTACTTTGGCACTTCCCTTCCAATCATTGTGCAATGACTGAAATACACATAAAACTATACTTAGTATTTGAGTTGGATTTTGTCAATGCAATAAGATAATGCGACTCTCGACCACCTTTATGTGGTAGTTCCACCCTTTTAAAGCGACTCCTGGTAAATAACCTTAATTACCCAACAAAGCATTTGCGAAGTTGACAATTTGTTTTTCATCCATACATATTTAACTGAGGAAGGTAGGATCTCTCCACAGGCCCCTGGAGAAGTGATTTATTTCACAGCCTCCACCCTGGATTCCAAACACCTAACACATTCCCCACTCTTTCATTATTTAAATCCATCCCTTCTCACCGCCATGTGTCTACAACATTCAAGCCAGATAAAACCTTCCCAACATGTCGATGCAACCATTTGTCTCGTTACGATTTGAGCGGCAGGATTCGATGTGACGCGACTGGGAAACAACTTTGACACCTGTGCGTCTGTCTTCTCATGCTGAATTGGCATTGTCAGGGCCGCCTGTCCGTGTCCACAATCTGACAGGCGTGCGAGTGGTTCAAGCTTTCCGATTGCAGGAATGGAAACTCGAACCACCGCTGCCCCCCTCCCGGCCTCGCCACGTCCCCCGGTGCCTCCTGGTTGTTTTCCTTTAGTCCCAGAGAGGAGAAATTGCTCCCTGACCTTGATTTCATTTAGAGAATGGACATGTGACAGGAGGATAAAGAAAAACACATGCACCGGTAGGCCCTCCACAATTATTCCGGTCAGGGTCACCGCTCTCAGAGCAGCCCATTGGCAGGTTCCAGCTGGGACTCTTTGGAGACTGGTTGGACACCCATAGCTAAAGAGCTGGCATGGGAAGCAATAGGAGTCCATGAGACTGTTGTGACTTTCAAAGTCAAAGATCTTTAAACAATAGAGTAACTGCAGACCAGGAGGAGAATATGTCTGTAAAAAAGATGCTTTAGTGTCCAGGTTTCGATGACAGTATTTTAGTTTTAAAGCATCCCTCTTTAGGGGCTTCTGCAAACTATGCTCGGCCTGTGATCTGAAGTTTGCCGTTTTAATTGAAGAACTGAAACAATGATTTCTGAACTTGGGAACATCTCAGAAGCAAGGTTTTGTCATGGGGATTCATTGTTCTTGTTTTTGTGTACCTGGGTCTACGTGGTTTATTAAAGATCATGGTTAGTTTGGACTTTGTCTAAGTCTCCTTGCTGTGCCTCGAAAGCCGTGTCTGGCTGAGACTCGGTCCGCGTGGGTTCATGCCTGCTCTGGTGCCCCGCAACATGTGACAGTACTCGACTTCCTAATAGGTTGATTAATTCATTATTTGTCACATGTTCCTTCCAGCAAGTGTTTCTGTACATCCACCCTGAACCACCCCGTATAAGAGACTTCTTAGCTAAATATCCCATATACTATTGCTTTTTAAATAAAAAAACACCAAAATAATGCTTAAACCCAAATATCTTTTCAAAACCAGGCAGCAATGTGTTATGGAATGCCATCATCTCCTTTTTAATCAGTAATAAAAATTTAAAAAGGTTCAGGCAAAACTCTGTTAAAATGTAGATTGTTAACAAGATCAGAAATGCAAAAGACTCACATTCATGATCGTGCCTGACCAAGCTGGAGGGATGAACGCCTCCAACTGTTTGGGTCATCGACGGGTGTGATTCTTTCAGACGTGCTTAATCACACAACTTTAATCCTGTTATCCCGAGGTTCCTGGGTAACCAGGAAGCTTATCTAATGAATGAAAGCTAACATTTACACATTTAAAGCTAACAGCTAGAATTTTTTTTTTTTTATCGCATTTCTGCAACATTAAATGCCTCTTCACTAGAGACAGTACGTACTATTCCTGGAGACACCGGTGAGAATAAACGGTCGCGCCATGCTTGTTTTATTTGCTGCTGTAATGTTTGCGCGTAACGTGGGAAAGGAATGAAGTGCGTGTTTCTTTTTTCGTTAGAACAAGTAAAGGCAGGAAAACTTGCCTGCCTGGGTGGATCATTCGTGGCCTAAACTTACATTCCGTAACAGACAAACTAGAGGTGGAATCACCTCACTCCGCAGGCAGACTCTGTAAACCCTGCTCGGACTTCTGGGGGCGTGGGGGTGGTATGACAACTGTACGCTCACGTTCATAAGTTATGGGACGTGTACAGTGAAAAGCAACCTTTCTCTATGTTCCGATGGGGAAATAGTTTCAGCCCGTCTGTTTTACATTTTAAATTGAGAGTTGAATGAATACTGTTCATCCCCTGCAATGGTCCAATTTGATTTTGGAATCCCCACCAAACTCTTAATGACAATGCTGGGAATTCTGTTAACAAACTAACCACCCCCACCCTCCCTCCCTTCTCCCCATTTCCCACTGCCCACTCGCAACACCCGGTGTGTTATAAGTCTTAACAGGGCTATAAAAATCAGGCCCTAACCTTTCCGCGGTGCTTGTGATCTGTGACTCCTGTAAAGCACCCACTCAGGCTGATATCGCCGAGGTTTCGCTTTGAGATCAAGCGAAGTGAAACCTCTGCACCACATGACTTCTTGGAAAACGTAGCCTTAGTAAGTTAGCCAAGGAATCGGGTATTTTTACCTTAGATTGTTACTTATCAACCTACCCCTTGAGTCAGTACTATTCTCCATCCACGTTTTTTTTCTCCTTCAGTTCAATCCACACCCCCACTTCCCCCAGAATCCAGCTGACTCTGGTGATGTTACTTTGCGCACTGGAAATGATAGTGTCGGGTCAGAAAACATTGTTTACGTCCAGTCAAGTGTGACACGAACTTATATTATTTCTGTGCAGCATTTAAACAAGTTCAGTGTATCCCGACGTGTCATGGGAAAAGAGCAGTCATTGTGCCTCATTTAGAAACATTCCTCTGATTTTTTAAGTAAACCAGAGGGTAGAAAGAGGCGACATTTCCGCACTGACAAGCGTCATTGGCTCTGCCGCTGTAATTCTCTCACAAATCGAGTTATGCATGTGGAGGGTCACAGAGAAATGAACAAACAGCTCCACACAGTAATCCTCCTAAAAATGTAGAATGGTAGAAATCAGACTGCTCTACTTCTTTCAACAGGATCCTGCTCTGGGCAGGTCACCATACGATTCTGGAAAGCGTTAAAATACAGAAGCAGGAAGGAAAAGCAGTAATTAATGTACAGATTTTCTCAGCCACTTGCTTCACCCTTTGCCAGACCATGTCTGCTATATTCAGCAGAGACGCACCCTCCCTGCTATGTGGGTTACTTGCTAATACACGAAAGAGCGTTCAAAAGGGCGTTTGCAGTGCCTAACCTCACCCAAGCAGGTCCCATTAACTCCCTTTCATTTTTTCTTCTTTCTGTGTTTGTAGCCCAATAACATTTCTCCATAAAAGCTATAATAACTGTTTTTATAAACTCCTTATCAACATGGGTGTCTTTGCATTTTTTCATTACAGACATGTGCACACATGTGCATGAACAGGTACAGGTACACAGGTATTGGCCTCACTGGATCTCTGCAACTAGTTTATTTCACTTCTTCTCTTCACTAGTTGCGCAAGCAACGGGCCCCAATCCCACGTTGAAAAACTTCCGGGTCAGAATGAAGCGCTGGCTGAGCCGGTTTAATGGTGGGGACTTTGTAATGCGGAATGTGGAACCTTTAAAGTCTTACGAAGGTGTTTAAAAAGCTCCCTCGGGGCTGTTCGGATGAAAGGTGTCGCCGAGGCCTGAGGAAGGGGCAGGATGTAGAGACAGGAGTCAGCAAATGGACCCATGATGATGAATTCTCGAATGCATTAGATGCCTAAACTAAGGGGTGCGATAGCTCAAGGACCAGACCAGTCAATCTTGCAATTTCCATGACAAACCTGCATAATCCCTGCCACTTTGGGTTACTCCCGCCCCCTTTCACGGCTTCCCTCCAGTTCTTATTTGAAGGTGAGAATCAGACACTCTGTAAAAAAAATTACAAACAAACGGACACTCCTTCTCAGTACTAGTCATTGGTTATCAGTGTGGCGCCAATGTCTGGCTGCAGCAAATGCTTCAGCCATTTTGAGTTTCTTCTTCACCCATGCATTGTGAAGTCAAAAGTGGGTGCCCTGTATGTAATGTCAGAATTCTGAGCCCTCTGCACACTTTTTGGGACCCTTGTAAATCCCCGTCTTACCACTCTCTACAATCCTGCAGGGTCCCCACCATGGTGTGTCCCTCAATAAGGCAGATGCAATCTAACTCATGCTGGTTTGCATAGTTCAGGCTAGCCCAGCTTAGTACCACAGCTTTGACAGTGGTCGGGAAGGGAAGCAATTGCTCAACAGCTCTACTCTTTGGTGTTTTTTCGACCAAAGAAACAAAAGCAAAACTCAGACCTTTGTGAGAAGTCATAAAGCAGCTAACATCGAATGACTCTTTTGGCCGAGAATATGAGGCGTAAAAGGGTTACAACGGTAGGAGGAGGAGCTGAGTCCATTGAAGAGCCTTTTTAACAGCATACGTCCGCGTCCCCTCTCCTTCAACAAGGCTTCTCCATGGCCTTCCCATGTTGCTTCCTTTGTCATACAGGAAGTAGGAAGAACAGCCAGGGATTCTGGATTCCTGTACACATTCTTTGGTGAGCTTGAGGATAGTTGGGACAGAAAGTGTGAGTAGCACAGCAGTTGAGTTTAGGGTAGAAAAATATTGTTCCTCTGTCACTCAATAGCCGTAAGAGCCTTTAATGATGAATTACTTCAGGCTGCACATTCAATGATATTCAATAAAACGGACAGGGGAGGTGTCGGGGGGTTAGGGGGGGGGGTCAGTTAACACCCACAGTAATTGTCCCCACATGCGATCGCTGGGAGTTCACTTTTAGTGTCAGACCTGAGGGTTGGTGGGGGGGCACTTCCATTTTACCAGGGGTAGTTAAGGGCAGAGGATCAAGTCGGGTGGGATTTTGAGATCACCAAGACAATGCACACGTCTCTTTAGCTTCTATTATCACAGGGGAAGCTCCTTGCTGTGTACATTCTCTGTTTCTGGGTACATTTTTCAGCTGATCATAAATGACACATTATCATAAAGTGAGCCACGATCCCACGATCTCAGTAAAGCCTAAATCGTACATCCGTTGAATATCTTTGCCTTTTACTCTTTTCAAAGCATGTTATTTTGACAGCTTGTTGACATTGTTTGTATCGTGCCTTCAAAAAATAAGAAAAGAATAGTTCAGCGTGTGCTTGTGCAGTTTCTAACTTTGAAACTTGTTCCCCTTCAAGTCCTGATTTCAGCAGTGAAATGTGTAGTGTTTACAGATGTAAAACAATGCCTAAGTCTTCTGCTATGTCGGCTATGTGCTCAACTTACTTTTTACGACTCAAGAATTCAAGAGTTTTATCAGCACCGAATAAATATTCTCCTTCCCACTTTCCCCTCTTACAGCTCTTAAAGCTTTTTAATGACATCGGGGTCACTCAAAGCTAGTTGAAACCATGAACGTTAAATCAGCAAATATCAAAAAGTTAAATAAATACAAGATGCATTTATATACAGTAGACTCTTAACTTCTACCCAATGTTTTGTTAAGATTGATTCGATTTGCAGGGCATGGTTTAGTCAAGCTTTAAGAAAAGACGCTTTTGAGAAAAGGAACGTTAAATGTCACAATCCCTGTAGGGACCAGCCGTTTGTAGGATAACACTGGGTCTATTGGCATGTTGCGACACACAAACTCACAGCCTGGGTGCATCGTGAAAGATGAACACACAAGTCCTTCGTTTGATTGTAAATACTAAGATTGCGGTGTTAACAGGACGGTGACACTGGCGAAAACAGAGTCACATTAGCCCATTTTGCTGACATGGGATGTAGCACGTATTTCTTTTGTTTTCAGTTTTGTCCTAAAATTTCTACGTTCAATCGAATAAAACTGGAAGAGGATGTTCAACGAAATACAACTTATACAGCCATACAATGGAATAAGGCTTTTTCAGACAAGTTTTGTTTCAAAATGTGGATGGCCCGCCTTTATGACTCCAACTAATTGTGCGCTCATTTCTCTAGACAGTGTGACACCATGGAAATGCATATTTATAGAAAAGGCATTTTCCTGAGAGCGGGGTTACCCTGAAACGGACGAGGCTGCCCCAGATAGGATCGTTCTCCCATAGTGTCTACAACGATCGTAGTCTCACCCCTCACATCCAGGAGCTTCCTGCTGGAAGACAAAGTGTAAACAGTCGTATCACAGAATCAGCAAAAACTGGAAGCGATATTTTAATGTTTGGCTGGGACCACTCGATTACTAGCTTCTCCTATGGAAATGGAGGAAAGGTACATCTTTGGACCAGAGGAGGAGGTGTGTAGCAACCTGCCTAGGGATAGGACTCATGGAAGCGTCATGTCAAAACAAAAAGAGCTGGAACCCTGTGCACCGTGGTAATTTGCTGCGTTACCCTTCAGCAAGAGATTTAAAGTCCAAAAATAAAGAAATAAAGAAATAATGATAATAATAAGACTAAGTATAAAAATGGAGAGGTCATCAGGAGATCTGCTTTATCAACAAATAGTAATAGCATAATCTCAGCAGTGTAATTCGTTGCCCAGAAAAGGAGGGATAATTTAGAACAGTGCAGGTACACTGAGAGAGAGAGAGAGAGAGAGAGAGAGAGAGAGAGAGACAGAGAGAGAGAGAGAGAGAGAGAGAGAGAGAGAGAGAG
>JAOYSI010009470.1:0-10889 GCA_025775065.1 Hiodon alosoides | reverse complement strand
TTTTTTTTTTTTTTTTTTTCCCTTTTTTTTTTTACCCCCCCCCCCCCCCCCCCAATTTCTGCTAATGCCTCTTGTTGTTGCTACGACTCCGACCATCACCTCGCGAGGCGGGTGAGAAATTACGACCAGGCTCCTCCAATCCCACTTGCCTTTAAAGGGGTCTGTCTCTTTCCCACACTGCAGGCTATAATGCCCGCATGAAAGGTTCAGCACCGATTGCAGGAGAGGCACATCTCCATCACTGATACTGCAAGTAGGACATGCTCGTTAGCGACAAGCCGAGAGAAGCCCTTCCAGTTGAAGCCACCTCACCCTTGGCAGCACCATGCTTGCATGTTTGTGCGACATCACTGTGCTCATGCGAATTCCAGCTCATGGGGCTCAGTATGTGCTTGGGCGAGCACCTTTAAATAAATAACTCTGAAGCAAGATTGTTATTCTAATGTATTCACATGCCTTTGAATTTACTGGTCAACATTCGGACCGGCCTTGCTCAGAGTGAACAGAACAGCCTGATGTGCTCCCATGGTAATCTCAGTTTGGTGACAGAGCCAGGAGAGCCCCGTTTAAGTGGGGGATGTTTTTTGTAGATCAGTGAATAAACCCATAGACTCTGTCTGCCTCGGGCATTCCTCAGATGCCCAATGCCTTCATACGCACCACTCTGGGTTTTAAGCATCTGTTTATTGTATATGTGCTCTTTTTTTAAATCAGAGTATCACTGAATTTAGTTTATACACATTCATTTCTGTTCTGTAAATATTACCCTAGTGAGAGCTGAGTGGAAAAAATATCTAATTCTATCTGGGAGGTGGCTCAAATTTGTTAGCAAGCAGTTACTGGTAGAAATTGGGCCATGTGGGATATTACAAAGAATCTCAAAGCTTTAACTACAGAAAGCACACAGGCTTTTCTGTCAGTTACATTTGCCTACCCTTGCATTAACCAAGTCACATTAGCCACTATACTACAAGCTGTCCGACACATTCAACATAACTTAAAGAAAATAGATTGCTAATGTCGACATTAATGTTGACTGTGATTACAGGTTTCCGTAAGTGGTTGTAAAGCATTCCGAAATAACCATAGAAAGAAAAACAGTGAGCTGAATTCTGCGGAGTACTAGCACCTTCTCCTCCCCCCTCACCGTGGACACCTCTGTTTACCGCTGTCATAACATCTGTGACACGGCAGCCCATGACTGACATCATTGGGGTTTTTTTTTGTTTTTTTGGAACAAACCTTATGGGATATTGTTGACCAAGGGCATGTTACAAATGTATCCTTGAACAACGGGTTGACCTTCTACTTGATTCCTTCATCCAACTGTGCTTGCTTAGTATAAATGATGTGTGTCCTACTCTTAAATCTTGGGTATGATTTACAGTCTATGCTAGCCAATTTCACCATCCATTCCCACTGATTTGTCTTTAAGTTGCCATCAATCACAGAGCTGGGGACTGACTTCTGCATTGGGTGTCCCAGTCGTGACCACAGCTGGACCCTAACCCTCTCTCCCTCTCAAAGCCACAGTTTATGCAGTCCACACACATTAAAAATCCTCAATTACCTGTTCAAGGAATATAATGCATACATATCTTCATACATACAAGTGAAACAATCTAAGATGGTACTGAGCACCAAAACATGATAACAGATAAAACTGGAATTGATTGTCCCCATTAGTCATGACTAATCAGCTCACTAATAAACTCACTAAAGTTTCAGATTTCAAGGAACTACATTATTATTCCGTGAATGTGTAAAAATATTGAGGTTTAGAGCCTCGTCATTTCAAGGTTATCAAACAATTGACTGTGATAAAAACTAAAATTCTATTTAACTGTACTTATACTATAACTAAAATTTTAAATCCATAATAATGGAGTACAGCAATAACTACTACTTGTACTAGTTGCTTTTCTTTGACTCGCAGTTGCGCGTATTGTGTAAAAACCACAGGTCTGAGCATGCTGTGTGTAAATGTGCCTCTCTCTCTCTTCCACTGTCCCTCTAGTGGTCATGGATTTTTCTACTTTCTGTTTATTCTGAAGTTTTCATGTTGCTGTGAATATGTTTAAACACTTCAGATATCCTTATCTGTTAAGATAATCACCAAATTTTCTTTAAAAGATGGCGGTCAAGCTTAGCCACACTCTGGTAAAGTGTTTATGCAATGCTTTTGAAACGCTTTGATTAAATGCAAATATAAATAAATGGAAGGTTTTTATACAGTGGCTACTTGGCGACTTGCAATGCCAGATAGCACTGGGGTGGGCAGAAAAATCCCTCTCGGCCGTCTATCTGTAGAGAATGCGGGAATGCGAGATGACAGGGTTTAAGCTGAGTGTACAGAAACGCTCTTGTCACAAGAGACAAACTCCGAGCAAAACTAATCGGTGAGAAAAGAAAAAAGAAAAAACATTTCCAGCCTTATTGGGTTTTTATCCGCTTCACATTCCCAAGAAGGACAGAAAGTTCCTGCAAATTTCAGCCCCTATTTTTCTGGCAGATTTTGTTCTATGAACAATTCCCTGCATTTTCAAGCTGGCTGGCAGACGTTTGGCTCCGTTCTCGGGCCCTTTAAGTATTTAAACGGCTGGCTGTCGTCTGTGTTTCCTCTCGTCATACTGTGCGTGATCCAGGGTCTCTTGTCAAGATCGCGTTGTGTAGATCGCTCACCCCCTTTAAGTGGTGCTATAATAAAGAGGACTTTTCTGTGCCAGCCTTTATTCAGCATACATATCAAACTGGAGCTAGAAATGAAGCTGTTTAATGAAGCTATTTGTCATACAGGGTTTCAGAGGAAGGTACCCATTGAAATGCCAGCCTTGGCTGGACATAGAAAGGAAATATATAGTAAGGACTCGTTTAGTGAGGCCAGGTTGGTGAACGCTCGATGTGACACATCGAACCAAGCACTTTTCTCGGGTTGGTTCGTCTCTGAGAGAAAAAAGGTGTCCTTGAGCCCTTTGGTATGAGTCATCCCGGTGTTTTTATAAGTGATGGATCATGTTAGCAGAAGGAGAGGTTGGCCAGATACTGTGGTTGGAGCAGAGCGGAGGCTGTAATCCATTTACTCTAACATATTGTCCCTCCACACCAGTCCAGCCCCAGAACCGGAGTATGTTTGCACAATACGAAATTAGCTTGCTCGTCCCAGAGTCCACCTCACCCGTGTCATGCAAGTTATGTTTTTGTCGGGGGTTTCACAATGTTGCCACAATACTGCGGCAACATTGTGACAATGCTGTGTGCTAGGCTGGCAGAATCGTTATTTATGTCTTGCAGTAGCCAACAGATTCGGTCTCTCCAGGTTTAGGATTAGCAGACTCCCAAGCGCAAGGGACGCAAGACTGTGCCATATCCCATTGTTCCATGCTGAACAGAATGTTTTTTCGTATTTTTCTGATTCACTCTCATACTCTAGTGGGAAATAAAACAAAATTTTAAAGTCCAGAGCTGACAGTGGGGAGCAGGTTCCCATTAAATCCACTTGCTGCCATAAGTGGTCCTTGGACCCCTGAAAGCTGGTCTGGAACAAGTCACAGCTGTTTCACATAAGTGATAAAGTTGCATCACTGTTGAAAGTAATTACACTATGAAACACACACTTATAGTATAATTACACAGTGCATTAAACTATTGCTAAACATTAAGATTCATAAATCAATCACAGCTCAATGCCAATCAACACCAGCTTATGGATTGTCTCAGTATTTAATGTAACAAAGTGCTTTGTAATTATCATGAAAAAATCTTTGGCTAACATGCTAGCCATGGACTAATGCACTTGCTTGTAATGAAGCCTCAAGCTTCTCTGGTATCTGTGCGTCAGATCTGGTATATTTTTGGGATCGAGGTGTTATCGCTCTGCTTTCGTAAACCCCCACCCCCTTTACCCGACTAACGACCCCAGTAGCCCTCATCTGCTTCCTGTTTATTTATTGAGGGCGAATTTCTGCAGATTAACTCTGATATCAAACGCCTTGTATAAGGAAGTAAGTCTGCCTGGTTGATGAGATTAAGCACCATGTTAATCTTTCATATTTTTCTTTCCTTAATTCCTTCCGGAGAAAGAGAATTGAATGCAGTATAAAGAGGGAGCTGATTTGGTTTTGGTGGAATAGGCACTGTGACCATGGCAGGGAGTGGGGAGAAGGGTTTGACAGGGCACTATTGACTTTGGTGGTTTAATTTTTGTGTCATTAGTTGGAACTTGTCACGCATCCCACCCCATAATTCTGCTCCAAATCATCAACTGTCCTCTTAACTCTAAGACTTGAACATGCACTGCCAGACATACACACACACACAAGTACAGACATGCATGCACACACACACACACACACACACACCACAAGTACAGGCATGCATGCACGCACAACACACAAACACACGCACAGCACACAAACACACACACAAGGGTTTCGACCTTATTATGTCCTTCTTCCCCAAATAAAATTACAACTGTAGTCTGTACTAATGAATGAGTATCCCAGAGATTGGATAAATGAAAAAAAAAAAATCATATTTGATGCCAAAAGAGAAGATATTGAGCTTGGTTATATAAGGGGGGCTGGATTACAGAGGCCTATCATCTGTTCTGAGAGGGAATGAGGGAGAGGAGAAGATTTGTACAGATGAGAGCGAGGAAGAGATGGACAAAAGGGAAACACAGAGATAGAAAAAGGCCAGTCCGTCTGGATTCTGAAAGCGGGGGATCAATTTAACAGGTCCCTTTAAGTGTGCGTTGGACAATCAGAGTAATGTTGCTGTATCGCATGACTGCCTGTGTGAAGAATGGAGAATGGAACAGACTTGAAAGACAAAAGGCACAACAATGTCATTGCGCTACTTGTGTGTTTAGTTAGAATCTGGCCTCGGGATGCTAAATGATCACACAAACCAGTAAGCCAATCCAGAGCCTTCCTACCCAACAAGAGTTGCCATCCTGGTGGAAACACAGGTGCAAGCTCTATAGTCAAGGCATAATAGTAGAAGAAGGGACGGTGAAGGAAATTATGAGGAGTTAAGTGGAGAGGGAAGAGATGAACAAAAAATCTTTGGCCTGAGAGTACGTGAACGCACTCATTTGTTCTTATTGTTCTTGTACGGTCGAAATGGCAATCTGCGGGGAGCAGAAACAGCAAAGAAACAATGAGTAGAAATGTCCTAATTTAGTTAACTCCTGCATTTTATGACAGTCGATACTAATTACATTACACTGTGGACTCCTCCCCTCTCGTCCTGATGTGGAGAAACAATGTGGATTTTTTTTTTTTTTTACTGCAACCTGTCAATCAGTGGCTGAAGAGGTCACAACCTTCATGCAGCATTAACCTTCAAAGCTTGGTTCTGGAGCAGTGCTTTTCCCCGCGAGAGGTCTCCGTGGGAATGGGGGCCCCAGACTGCATGGCTACATAAAATAAAAGTTGATAGACTGATGGCCATGAAATTAGAACCAGATTGGAATTCAATTTGTCCCGTATGTTGCTGTTGAAATGATTAACTACTGTAACCTTTTAGTTTTAGTGGCCCTCCAGAATGGAAGTGATATTTACAGCGCTGTGAAGCAACACATAATTGTGTCTTAAATGTACTCAAATTTAACCCCAGGGCCTTAAGCTCTTTCCGTCGGAAAACTGGAATAACTGTGAATAACTGTTATTTACTTTTGTGGGTTCACCAACACTTTATTGCTGCTGCACAGGTTATCCAGTCTTCCCGTCTTACAATGTACTTCTTTCCTTCGATAATGTTACAATTCTTTCAGTATAAAGAGGAAATTAACATTGAAGACATAGAGAAGAAAATGTGCCACTGTCATTGCAAGTACACTGCTCTGACAGTCACTCAGTACCTTTAAGGTAGAATGTGATGTAGATGGTGTGGAAATGCAAGGGAAAAAGGCACCCCGGTAAAAAGAAGGAGACAGAGGAAGGAGACAGAGGAGAGGGAAAGACTGGACAGATACAAGATGAAGTCGAGAAGACAAAGAAAGAATGGGTATTGAGAGATGGAGAGAGAAGGACGAATTCTATGTGACAGACTTAGCGTGTGTGAGAGAGAGGGAGAGAGAGTTGGGAGGGGGGAGTGGAAGAGAAAGAGGGAGGGTTTAAAGGGAGAGAGAGAGAGAAAGAGAGAGAGAGAGAGAGAGAGAGAGAGAGAAAGAGAGAGAGAGAGAGAGAGAGAGAGAGAGAGAGAGAGAGAGAGAGAGAGAAGGGAGAGAGAGGGAGCAGAGCGAAGCATGTTGCTGGTTGATTATTAGCAGCGGAGAGAGAGAGGAAGCCATATACTGCACACATACACTTACACATTCAATACACTAACGCATACAAACGCCCACACTCACAGAGACAGGCATCTGGCCTGCTTCCGAGGGTAAACGTGCTGTACCAGCAAAGACTGCTGCGCGTGTGTGTGTGTGTGAAGTTTTGGGAAAGGGGGTGGGGGGGGGGGGTCGTGCGAGCGTGGATGAACGCGTGCTCAGGACACTGGAGACAAGAGGAAAGACTACTCACAGCACACGCCGCTCTTCCACTGCAGGTGACTGAGACCTGCCATCGCCAACACCACCACCCCTTACATTCTTCTCCTTCTTTCTCCCTCTTTCCACCTTTCCTTTTTGTATTGTGTCTCTTTTTCATAGCGCCTCTGAAGGACACGCGGATGGATGCAGTGAGGAGTTGTTGCCTGTCGTCTTAAGGCTTCCGCTGTGAGGGACACAGTGGCCGACCGGTTCCCTTCTTGCTCTTCCTCTCTCTCTCTCACTCTCACTCAACGGCTCCTGAATGTCACCTCTGTCTCTGGGAACTGCTGGGATTTACAAACGCCCCCTGGTGTGGGGATAGGTGAGGAGGGGGTGGTGGTGGTGTGGGAGGGGGTTGACCGCCGCTCTCCCTCCTGCCAGGAGCCGCCAGCCTGGTCCTGTTCGCCCACCCTCTTCTGGATATTCGGCAGTGGGATTATTGCTCCAGGTTTTTTTTTTTTTCCATTGTTTTTTGAAAGAAAAGTTAAGGATCAGACACATGCATTGCAGGCAATTTTTGTAAGATTTTTATTCATTGTGTGTTTTTTTTAAAAGTCTGTTTCTGGATAAAGCTGGGGACACATTTCCTCTGGTTGATTGTTCAAGGAATTTTCTGTTGTCAACCATATTGCAAACTTGGTGGGAGGTCTGATGGCAGAGGTGGGTGGAGTGGGCAGTAGAAACAGAAGACAAGGAGCATGGGAATATACATGCAGGCAGTGGTGACTTATTTTAGTTTTTCCTCCTTTTCTTCCTAACAATGTAACTTGGCGGAGTTTTGTTTCCCTCTGGGTGACTCCAGTCGGCGAACACTCAAACTTCTGCCGACACTTCACAAGACGTCCATCTGACGCAAACCCCGACACCCTTTGCCTCGCCTCCTCCTCGCTGGGGGAAGGGGCTGACTAACATCAAACAACTGCTCTTCCCTTCTCTCTTCCATTTCACCCCTTGCTGGTGGAGTGGTGGGTGGTGAAGTGGGGGGTCACCCCAGAGAGGGGGGCCAGTGGTAGTGGACACCTTCCACAGGTGGGAGGGCGAAGATGGCGGCCCTCGCCAGCTCTCTGATACGACAGAAGAGGGCAGTGAAGGAAGACCCGGCCAATAGGCCCGTCACCAACAAGAGAAGACCCTGCCCCAAGAGCAACAAGTCCCTCTGCCAGAAGCAGATCCTTGTCCTTATCTCCAAGGTGCGCCTGTGCAGTGGCCGGAGAGGACGGACAGAAAAACGTCCAGGTGAGTCCTCTTCTGTGTCAAACATTTTGGCAATGTACTGTAAGGTTATCATTCACGCCAAAGCATCCCAATTATCTAAACTTGGGTCTTATAAGGCCATAGAAGAAAGGTTAAGGATTTCCAAAATTAGGCGGACTAGGCTTTCTCAGCTGAAACATTCACCTGGTTTTCACCTTGTTAGTGAAACACGCTTTCCGTCTTATTTGACTGTGCATCAAAACACACTATTTGTCGGGCTTGAATCAAACATAACCTTGATGTTGACTTTGGTTGGAGTGTGATAAAGCTAGGTGTAGTCACCTCTGAAAACTGTAACACAGCGTCCCCATTGTAGCAAACAGGGGTACCATTATGGACATGGGTGTCTGATGTGATTGAAGACCACGGTTGTTCTGTAAATAAATTATGATATTATGTATATAAAGGCCCTGACTGGAGCTGCGTCTTTCCTTTGGCTCCTCAGAAACCCTTCTGTGCTGATCCCCACCCAACGTTCCCAGTGTGGTCTACTAGTTACGCTTCACAGCTTTGCTACGGTGGGGCACTGCAGTATTAGCCCGTTGCCTGTTAGCCTATTAGTCTACAGCAATGGTCATATGCAGCAATGCCTAACACCTTTGAAATGCAGAGACATTGATTCCCAAAGCTGAGAGGAAGAATCACAAAGTGCAAGATGTCATAGCACGGTGATTCAGTCAAGCGGTCTTATATAGACTATAAATTACTGATTGTAAATCTCACTATGTAGTTTTTGCATGCAAAAGATTGCATGCAAAGGATCTGAACCGAGCAAAGTTACTGCAGAAGGATAATATAAAACACTTTTGTTAGAAAAAATATCATTAAATTTGTATGCCTTCATTGTAAATTTACGTAACACAAAGCTTATGGCTTTCCAAATCAACTTAAGCAAATAACACTTCATTGAACACATTAAATGCATTATAACATTCAGGTTTCGAACATCGACATAAACTAAATATTACAATGTTTGCCCAGATCTCACAGCTTGAGGACACAAGTCACCGTCCTCTGGTACTCTGTGACTGGGTGCTGTAGTTTGAAAGTACCAGCTAGGGGGTGGTGGTTGATGATGTCATTTATTTGTGGAGAGAGGGAAATGTAGGTTTTTTTGGACTGTGCATGTTCCCTACAGTAATAATTGGACCTAGTGAGTCCCATGAGATGGCTGCCCATATCATAACACCATCATGTTTGGAACAGGTAGTGAACAGTTGGGAACAGGTAGTGTGGGTTGAATGCTTCCTTCGGCTTTTTACAAAAATTAACCCGTGCATATATGGGAAAAAGAGTCAAATACAGCTTATCAGGTCATATTGCTGTCTACCGCTGCACAGGAGTCCAGGTTTTGTGCTCCTTACGCCAAGGTATTCATTGCAGCTCATTGGCCATTGTGTCTTGTAGGGTGTTCCTATCGGTGAGCTTGAACTTACGACCACTGTTCCTCTTTCCTGATGTACTTTTACCTTGTTTGGTGTCATGGTTTTTGACACTGTTCCCCTCGACAAATTAGATTTTACCATTTTTCTGTGACTTCCAAATCTTACATATAACTTTCATGTTGAAATCGTTGGCAATTGGTATTTAAATGAAAATGAATAACCTTTAGAATTCTTTTCAATTGCAATTTGGTCCTTTTTTACCAAACGTCTCTATACTAACACTGTTTAAATAATTTACATTTAGTAATAAATAATTCCATTCATAATATAATTTTTTCGCTTTTATGACACATGCAATATGCCAGAAAATAATGTACATTATTATGTACAAAATAAATATAAATAAATTTGAATACTAAACTTGCTACTCCCTACTTAGCAGCTGCATGGCTAGGGAAAAGTAATTTTCCATGGACGAGAATCACCATCTCGTTGAAGCTTATGACACTAATCAAAACCAATTAAAGAGATACCGCAAAATTCCGCTGTCAACACGCTGTAAATTTCTCAAAGACAGAGAATTCATCATGAAGAACAAGGGTGACAGAAAGTACAAGTAATGTGGCAAGTCGCCTGTGGTAGAAAATGCGCTGGTTAAGTGGTTTGCAGTTTGCGTGATTTTGTATTTCGTAATAGGCATGGGCTGGTATCATGCATTTACTGCATACAATGTTCGTATTCTGTAATACTGCATTTGAAGTTGTCCAAGATAATAATTAAATATGTAAAAAAAAATGTTACTAAAGCATAATAATTTGTTTCATTACATTAATCCACAATTTTCACTTTTTATGATCAACCACTTGACTCACTCGCTGACCACACAAAGGCTCACCCAAGGATCCACACACTGATCAGAACAGACTAGCACACTGACCACACCCAGACAGTACACAGGTTCATGCGCTGACCGCACACTGGCTCTCATACTGACTCCAGAAGCTCGTCAGAAGAGTCTCAGAGCCTGGCCATTGTCAAGGTTATTCAGTCCATCAGAGAATAAAACTTAGGAGAGATGAAAACCTGAGTTCCTGTCACACATTCAGAAGGGTTGGCAGAATTACAGCGGAAACCCGGCCACCTGAAGGGAGTGTGAAATTTCAAACTTTGCTTCGTTTTGTATAATGACCATAACAATGAGATCGCTATGCACCAGAACCACAGCAGACACTTTTCCTTATCTTACATTGGTAAGGTGAAATAAGTCAAACAGCTGTAATACCATTTCTGAATATTTAGGGTACCTGGAGTATCCACACATATTTATACATAGCCCCCCCAATTTGTACCCCTCATCAGGACTCTATAATAGTTAATCTTAGATGAACGTTGTTCTCCATTACATTCAGACAAATCTACTGTGTTTACTGAAGTGTAAGCAGAGCAGCAAAGTCAGCCTATAGAGAATGATGAAGATTTTGCATCAAGCACAAGTTCTTGCTGGGATCAAACTACGGCCAGACTGGAAGCGTCTGACAGAAAGTGCCTGCACTTAATTTTTGGGTCCTTTGCCACAGAACGGTGGTGAGACGGAGTACTCGTCACTAATCCCTTTGTGTGTAGTCTCCTTGGCCTTCAGTAGCTAAGAGCAGTTGTAAGCAGTCTCTCTTCCCATCAGTGTTTAAGAGCAGTTGTAAGCAGTCTCTCTTCCCATCAGT
>JAOYSI010009469.1:0-10891 GCA_025775065.1 Hiodon alosoides | reverse complement strand
TTCAGTGTCCCTGAATCAACTCCTCCTGCGGCGGACTTCAGGACATTTTACGCCCAACGCGTCTCATTTTGACTTTCCTTTGGTTCTGCATGCTGAAGAGCTGATAGACAGAACGAGGGATTCCTGAATATTATTCCACTTCTACAACATATCTATATGTATTACCTAACTGTATCCCGTTAGGGATAGAATACCCCTGAAGGGCCAAATAAGTATGAGCAAGTTATTGTAATAAAAATGATAAAATGTAAAAAAAAAAATAAAAAAAATCCTCTCTTCCAAGAGCCAAGAGTTCTGGGGTCCCCTAGTGGAGAGTGTGGGCAGGAGCAGGCTATTCATTCCCACAGAGAGCAGAGTGGGAAGGAATAGAGCCTAGGGCTCTCCACGCTCTGCCAGGCCCCCAAACTCCATACCGCTGAAGATAATGTCGCCGCTGTTGTCGTCAACACACCGTGGCGATTAACCACAAGAATGGGGAACCAGATTTGGCACACAAAACATTTATTAAGAGTCAGCCACCAGTCCAAACACAAACACAAACACTGACAAATGTAATTACGTCTTATGACTTTTGGGGGGATTACCGAGTAAACTCTTATTAAACAGAAATAAACAGAAATACTCCAGAAAACCACAAGAAAATGGAAGAAAAATATTTTTAAAACAGGGTTATTTAAGAATGGCCTTAACAACATAAAAGTGACCATGAGCTGGTAAAACTCACAAACATGCATTCAGATATATTAACGTAACACTAATACAACACTGTTATATTAACACTAATACAACACTGTTATATTAACACTATCACAGCTCCATCTAAGCGCAATGACAAAATGCTGTCAGTTTCTTGTTCTGCAACATGCTCCACCCAGGTCTGGTTCTGTCGCGAACAAAGCCCCGCCCATCACAACGTCATGTGGGATTCAGTCAACAAAGCAGGGGGTCACATTTGGGTCCTGGGGGTCACAGGCCGCTCTAGTTGACGGAGCAGGGGTCGTCCTTGTCCTAAGGGGGTCACACTTGGGTCCTGGGGGTCACAGGCCGCTCTAGCTGACGGAGCAGGGGTCGTCCTTGTCCTAAGGGGGTCACACTTGGGTCCTGGGGGTCACAGGCCGCTCTAGCTGACGGAGCAGGGGTCGTCCTTGCTGGGCTTCACCTCGCCCTGCAGAAGCATGATCATCACCACCTTGGTCAGGTAGCTGGAGGTCCCTCGCTTTCCCAAAGGAGGGGTGTTGTAGAACGCCTCCATGTTGTCCTGTGGAAGACACAGGGGCTGTCAGAGATAGCCAAAGTATTCTAACGGGTGCTCCAACAAGCAGTGAGGAGGAGTTCCCGGGGGGGAGAGGGAGGCCTGGCCTACCTGCTTCTCCACCCCCTCCAGCCTGCTCCGGTCCCTCTGGAAGTCAGCGAAGGCCTCCTTCACCAGGGCGTCCAGGTCCACCTTCTCCTGGAACTCCAGCTCCGGGTTCCGCTCCAGGATGATGGACACCACCATCAGGAGCTGGAAGACCAATGTGTCACAGTACAGGTGTGAGGTAACTGCGCTGCCCACCCAGCCACAGAGGTGAGGTTAAGTAAGCTTAAGTCCAACCCTCTGTGATGGAGCGTGTCCTACCTCCACAATGATCTGCCTGTACTCGGGCAGAACTATGTTCTTCAGCATGTCCTCCACCAGCAGGGAGAAGTTCATCTCGTACATCGTCATGTCCGACAGCGTGGGTTGCTACGACCAAAAAAGGAGCCCGTTACGCCCTGTACGACAAGCCCAAAACAGCAGAGGACCTCTAGGTTTAGATCACTATTGCTGAGAACAGTACACGCCTCATAAACGACTGACCACTAGGGCTGGTTAACCCTGGCCGTCGGAAACTTCACCCCTGTTATCTTAAGTGATACCAGTGATTTTCACCTGGTACACCAGATGAGAAGATTTCCATAACAAGACTTAAAAAGCAGCTCACACGTGTCTCTCACAATGAAGATCCCCATGCAGATATTACAACCATTACGAAGTGATTATGAAACCCCCACGCAAACAACGATAAGTTCACGGCAAATACGGATCCTTACCTGGGGGAGGAGTTCGCCTGTGACCACGATACCGTTAGGAGTCCGCTCCAAAATCTGCCACACACGGTCATAGAAGCCCAGCGGTGTGCGGTTGAGAGATCCGTCGATCTGGCGCCTGTTCAACCAGGACCTGGACAAGACGACGAACACGGACGAGGGAACGCGTTGGCCGAATCACAAAGCAAGAATGACATCTGAAGAGAAGATCTGCTGTGCTGAACGGGATGGGACTTATCAGGAGGGCAGGCCCTACCGTCCGGCCTGCTGGGGCTGGAGAACATCCAGCAGCAGCTGCTTGACCTCGCTGGGGGACAGCTGGTAGATGTCCTGGGGTGGCATTTGTCCTGCCCGGATCTCCAGCTCGTGCTTCATGGCCTGAATGATCCACCTGAGTGAGCAGCCATACAAAGTACAGCCAGCACTGTAATACACGTGTACTCACACTCACGCTCACAAACCCTCACTCACACTCACACTCACACTCACACTCACACTCACACTCACACTCACACTCACACTCACACTCACGCACAAACACAGAAACAGACACACGCTCACGCTCACAAACACTCACTCACAGAGACACACACGCACAAACACACAGACACACAGACACTCACACACAAACACAAACACACACACAGACACTCACACACAAACACAAACACACACACAGAGACTCACACACAAACACACACTCACACAGTCACTTACACTCACACACACACAGTCACACACGCACAGACACACACTCACACGCACACGCACACGCACAGACACACACTCACACGCACACGCACAGACACACACGCACAGACACACTCACACACACACAGACACACAAACAGACACAGTCACACACACACTCACACACAAACACAAACACAAACACACACACAGACACTCACACACAAACACAAACACAGAAACAGACACACACACACACACACACACACACAGACACACAAACAGACACACACTCTCACACACACTCACACAGACACACAAACAGACACACAGACACACAAACAGACACACTCACACAGACACACAAACAGACACACACACTCACACAGACACACAAACAGACACAGACACAGACACACAAACAGACACACACACTCACACAGACACACACTCACACTCACACACACACACACACACACACACACTCTCACACACACACTCACACAGACACACACTCACACTCACACACTCACCCTATCCTGATCTTCAGCATCCCACTGAAGAGCTCAGGGGTGTTGGAGATGATCCAGCCGATGTGGATGACCAGCTCCTGCTGGAGCACGGCCTCTTGCTCCCCGCGGGGGGGGCAGCACTTGCTGTAGATGATACCCTTGATGACCCCGGGGGACAGGGGGTTGGAGATCACCTCCTCCTCATGCCCGAATATGCCCAGCGTTACCTGGCAACAGACAGCCACCACTGCCCTGCATCACCTCACTCTGACCCATACACAGACCAAGGGCCACTCAGACCCATACACAGACCAAGGGCCACTCAGACCCATACACAGACCAAGGGCCACTCAGACCCATACACAGAACAAGGGCCTGTATTCAGTTATGCATTCAGTTAGAACAAAAACAAAAAGCACCTGATATTGGGTATTACAGGCACTCCTCACTTAACGAACGAGATCCATTACTACGAGTAGGTCGTTAAGTGAATTGGTCGATAAGCGAGGAGCCGCCCCTTATCGATATTTCAGGCATACTGTACTGGTAGTGGGTTTGTTTCAACCATCTTTAGATACTGATTTAATGTCACCTTTGGACCATTTATAACATTTTTAGTATATTTTTAAATGTTTATACAGTAGTGTACAGTATATTGTAGTAAACAGAATAGAGAAAATCAGCTCTAATTTTCATTACTTAGGTTTGTATACAGTAAATACAGGTAATCGTTTTTATTTACGAGACTGAGACAGGGTGATGTAAGATGAGAGGCTTGACGTTGAGACGCCGCACTGCCGTTTCCACGACCAAAGTTCTCGTACAGCGTCCAATACAGACTGGTTAGAGAGCTGGTCGTCAGTCCGCGCGGTCGTTAAACAGGTAGGTCGTTAAGTGAGGAATGCCTGTTCGGTCTTTAGGAAGTGTTAACTGCCAAAAGCTTTAGTGGAGCACCTACAGTCAAGATGAATAATCAGACTTTCACTTTGGAGTTCCCCCCCATCTTCCTTGACTGGACATGTAATCATAAACATCCTGGCACCGAGCAGAATCTTCTACAACACTGCACTGTCTCATTGTAGAGGATTCTTCACAAACAAGAGATTAAACATACCAAGACGACCTATATTACTCAGAATGAATGGACGACAGCGAGGTGAGAGATTCAGTTGGGAAGAGGAGCAGACGCTTAAAGACAAGGGTCCGCAAACGGCGGAGACCAACTGTAAAAACCTCCCCTGCACACGGTGGTGTCAGGAGCAATATTCCCCTTTAAAGAGAAACTCTGCCTCTGAAGAACTTTGCCTTCAGGCTGCAATCTAAATGCAGATGAACCTCTCCTACAAGTTCAGTTTCCTAATGAACCTATGGAGATTTGTAAAAAATTAAATGAAATTAAGACTAACGAGGCCTGGAAGCCCTTTTGTTCTTTATGATGGTTGTGATCGAGAGTGAGGGGAGCGCAGGCTTGTGTGGAAGTCACATGGTGGGGGTTAATGAATGATGCGGTGATGGGGTGAAACCCAGCTGCAGAGCGCCAGCAGACGTGGTTAGCTGTAGATGGAGGAGTGGGTGGAGGCACGCAGGTACCTGCATTCTGCTGCTTAAGCGGTCCTATGTTTAATTCACTCGAGATTAACCCTGTAGCGGCTTAAATAAACTGACAGTGACCGGCTGTTGGGCGATACTGAACGCTGTACCTTTGTAAAAATACAGGTCACACACAACGGCAACCAAGACTCAACCCTTTAAACATATATTTAATCGATGACAATGATATATTTAATCAAAGATATCGTTCATTATATTTTTTACGCTGAACGTCCATGCTTAATACGCAAACACAAATGTTTTTTTTTTAATGTTTGGTGTGTTTCAGACCGATCAGGTCAAGTTAGGTGACCACTGACCACTGACGAGGTGCAAAATGTCCCAGACAAAACACGTCTGGTAAAAGGAAAATAAAAAAAAATATCTGGAAAATTCTCCACTTAGTTAATGTTGCTTTTGCACTTAATTAACAATGTGTAACTTCAGTTCTTAAATGTCATTTTAATGCGGTGAGATTAATTAAGAATAACAGAATCTCTAATCATTTTAAATTAAACCATACTTTAAAGGGCTCTCATTAAACGACTTTAACGCCAATGTCAACACAATACTCTCTCAGATTTTTGCATACTGGTCGGAGTTGATGAAATACAATTTTTTTTTTTTTGGTAGAGAGCTGATCCGTGAAACTGAACTTTTGAAAGAAACGAATCCAACGCAGGTAAACGCGGGTAAAATATCCCCCCCCCCCCCAAAAAAAAAAATCGACCATTTGCCTGACCAGGGACGACGCTCTTACAACTCACCTGCTTTCCGTGCACTAAAACAGTGGTTATAGAGGGAGCAAGGCTGTCCACTAGCTTAGCCAAAAGACTGGCAGCCAACCGTACAACAGACCTGGTGGATAAAAAACACAGGAAGACACTCACAGAAGTAAAAAACCGCCCCTACTCACGAGGTCAGATCATTCTACCAACACTGCGACCGACTGTTCGCCCAATGTTAACCCGAGGACTTGACACGCAGATCGAAGGGGTTTGGGTGTAATAACCTGGTGGACTTATAAGTGAATACTCCGTATTGTATAATTACTGAAGGTGAGATGTGACTGCAGCACGTTCATCATAATCATGCTAAAATATGAAGCTTCACTTTCTTCTGGGAGGAGGGCAAGCCGTTTTAAATAAAAAGACTTCCTTCTGAGCTTTCCTGGAAAATGATCAACAGCAGAGTGCTTTTGCAGAATTAGCACTGATCAACACCGAATTAGGAGGCAAAAATTTGAATAGTAGTGGTGGTCAATTTATTGTTTCATTGGTATTCTAGAACCCGCACCCCACGGTTCACAGACCGGCTCTGCTCACAGAGACACGCTCCACCTGTCTCACCACCGGCTCTGCTCACAGAGACACGCTCCACCTGCCTCACGACCGGCTCACAGAGACATGTCCACCTGCCTCACGACCGGCTCACAGAGACATGTCCACCTGCCTCAGGACCGGCTCACAGAGACACGCTCCACCTGTCTCACCACCGGCTCTGCTCACAGAGACACGCTCCACCTGCCTCACAGAGACATGCTCCACCTACCTCAGGACCGGCTCTGCTCACAGAGACACGCTCCACCTGCCTCACAGAGACACGCTCCACCTGCCTCAGGACCGGCTCACAGAGACACGCTCCACCTGCCTCACAGAGACATGCTCCACCTACCTCAGGACCGGCTCACAGAGACACGCTCCACCTGCCTCACAGAGACACGCTCCACCTGCCTCACAGAGACACGCTCCACCTGCCTCAGGACCGGCTCACAGAGACACGCTCCACTTGTCTCACCACCGGCTCTGCTCACAGAGACACGCTCCACCTGCCTCACAGAGACACGCTCCACCGGCTCACAGAGACACGCTCCTCCTGCCTCACAGAGACACGCTCCACCTGCCTCACCACCGGCTCACAGAGACACGCTCCACCTGCCTCACCACCGGCCAAGCTCACAGAGACACGTGCAAAACACTCATTTGTGACATCAGCACACAGAATGATCTGTTCCCCTACACAGTGGACCTGGTGCCGGTTGTCATAACAAACCATCGACCAATCAGTTGAGGGAAAAGAATTTTGATTGCACAACATGTCCAACTAAATCTTTCTTCCCAGTCTTTTAAATACAAATTTTTCTATTTTTTGAAGACGTAAAACGTAATTAGAAATCTGATAAACCATAAATCTTTGATAAGACAAATGTAACAGCTGGGTGTCATTCAGAATCTTAAATGGCCTATTTATTATTGATTTATTCCTCCTTTTTTGCGAGGATTAGATGTTTTTTTTAAAGACGAGCATTGTGGAAGACACAGCTGCTGGGTGGATATGGCGGCAGAACCAGCGGAGTGGATGGCGCCGCTCCGGCAGGCGCAGAGGGAAAGTGCGGTTAATGGTGGCAGTGAGCGTTCAGCGAATTGGCAGCACCGGATCACACGGGACACAGCCCCCATGCACTGGCGTCCTCCTGGTCCAGTCCGGGTTACCTGTTTGCCGTGGACCAGCAGGGTGGTAATGTGCGGCGCTATAGAACCGGCAAACTTCTTGATCAAGGCAGCAGCGATACGGACAGCCACCCTACCCAGTTATCAGTTACCAGTTTGTCAACGATTTGCAACCAACAAACACAGAGAGAACACAGAGCGAGAGAGAGAGAGAGAGGTTACTGTGGGCCCGATTAAAAAGCCGAAAACGTGGGGAGGAGGGCGTGTTGGAACCGAACGTGTGTGCAATATTCGACGCAAAACGGAATCTAAACGATGTCTAAAGGTCAACTGGGATATCATGCGTTAACCTCTGATCCAGATGACAGCCGCACGGGAAGCCGTATTTGTAGTCCTAGGACAATTAGTTGAGTTACGCCTGGTGCCGTCACTGAGAAGGTGGTACAGTCATGTGACAGGATGGTTATTAAAAAATTGACCATTCAGACCAGAGTTTGCGGCTTCCAGCTCTCCTGTAGATTCTCTCGAGTTCGTCCATGAGGTTCCCTGTAAAGGCACACAGGAGGCACTCGACATTCAAATGTCACCTGATTTAAAAGTAACCCAACATTCCCACAACCTCACAACACACTTTACGCCAAATGACATGTTCCGTTTCATGGGAAATACTTCCACAAGGCCACAGCCAGCTTCCACATAATTGCAATTACCCCAGTCTGTCACTGTGTGTCACCATTTCACTGTGACGCTTATGTACTGTCAGAATGAAATGCATTAAACATGTAAATCTATTTCTTTCCAAAAAGCAGGATAGGGCAGGATAGGGCAGGACAGGGCAGGATAGGGCGAGTCTGTGGACAGGACAGGACAGGACAGGGAGTGTCTGTGGACAGGACAGGACAGAACAGGACAGGGCAGGACAGGGCGAGTCTGTGGACAGGGCAGGACAGGACAGGACAGGGCAGGATAGGGCAGGATAGGGCAGGACAGGGCGAGTCTGTGGACAGGACAGGACAGGGAGTGTCTGTGGACAGGACAGGACAGGACAGGGAGTGTCTGTGGACAGGACAGGACAGAACAGGACAGGGCGAGTCTGTGGACAGGGCAGGACAGGACAGGACAGGGCAGGATAGGGCGAGTCTGTGGTTAGGACAGGGCAGGATAGGGCAGGGCAGGATAGGGCAGGATAGGGCAGGACAGGGCAGGACAGGGCGAGTCTGTGGACAGGACAGGACAGGGAGTGTCTGTGGACAGGGCAGGAAAGGACAGGACAGGGCAGGACAGGGCAGGGCAGGATAGGACAGGGAGTGTCTGTGGACAGGACAGGACAGGGCAGGACAGGGCAGGACAGGGCAGGACAGGGCGAGTCTGTGGACAGGGCAGGGCAGGGCAGGGCAGGGCAGGATAGGGCAGGACAGGGCAGGACAGGGCGAGTCTGTGGACAGGACAGGGCAGGACAGGGCAGGATCCTGGCCACCCATAGGTGCTAGAAAACAAAAACAACACTGGAGACCTGATTGAAAACATCAGAGGAAGACTCTGAAGGCTGAACTTCCATGCCAGCCGCTCTGAATAAAGCGAGCGTGGCTCACTTTTCTCAGGCCAGACAGTGAGGGCTACTCAGAGACCACGTTATGGATATCTGCCCTGAAACGGCTGGCAAAGCACTTTTAAAGAATCCCTTCTGACTCCCGAGGATTTGCATTACATTAAAAAGGAGCCTCAGCATTTCAATATTTTGTCTCTTGTCTCTTATTTAATACAATCATTTGTAACACACCGTGTCTGGTGAAATACTCAGGCCCCTCTGTCTTCAGCAGGATGCTGGCCAGCTGCGCTTGACTGACCAGACAGTTGCAGTCCTGCAGGGGGAGACAGAGAGGCGTGCGTTAGGCTGGACTGGACTTAGGCTTCACTGCTACCTCAATAAAGCTCATCCTATATACTGTACACGCACTAGACACTTCTATATACTGTAGTGTTTTTAGAATGCTACTACTCTGCTGGGTCCGATTTACAGGAAGTAACGCTCTTTATTTCACACATGCGCTTACGACCGCCTTAACAAAGGCAGAACAGGCAGTGGAAAGAACTAACAACAAGGGAAAACGCGGAAAGCCCTCACACGAACAAGTAAACCAGTCCATGGTGAGGGAACTAAATCATAACCACAAAGACACTTAACGATACAGTTAACTAAACTAAACTACCACACATCAACATTACGTGAAACACAAAACATCGAACACACTATTTACATAATTAACAGTTCGGGAGCCAGGCTTCCCAGCAACCCCCTCGGGGATGGTTAAACACCTTTGGCGGGGGAAGCGCTGCTTTCCATCCCCGTTACAATACTACACCAGCATATTCACGTCTATATACTACACCAACATATACACTTCTATATAATATACCAACATATCCACGTCTATATACTACACCAACATATACACTTCTATATACTATACCAGCATATTCACGTCTATATAATACACCAACATATACACTTCTATATACTATACCAGCATATTCACGTCTATATAATATACCAACATATTCACGTCTATATACTACACCAACATATACACTTCTATATACTATACCAACATATACACTATACCAACATTTTCACGTTTATATACTACACCAACATATTCACGTCTATAAACTATACCAACATATTCACGTCTATATACTATACCAACATATACACGTCTATATACTACACCAACATATACACTTCTATATACTATACCAACATATACACTTCTATATACTATACCAACATATACACTTCTATATACTATATCAACATATACACTTATATATACTATACCAACATATTCACGTCAACATACTACACCAACATATACACTTCTATATACTATACCAACATATTCACGTCTATAAACAATACCAATATATACACTTCTATATACTACAGGGTAAGACCTTTACACTGTGCTGGTTCTCTGTGTGTGGACACTGGGTCAGACCATTACACTGAGCTGGTTCAGACAGGAAGCAGAACCACAGTGGGTCAGACCATTACACTGAGCTGGTCCAGACAGGAAGCAGAACCACAGTGGGTGCTCACGTTGAACTTCTGCATGATCTCGGGGGTGGATTTCTGGGCCCACTCGTCGATGTTGATCTCAGGCTGCAGCTCCAGTTCTGAGGCGTTGGGCGTGCTGGTCTGTCTCTTCACCTTGGAGTCCTTAGGCAGCTCCAGCTCCTCAAAGCTCTTAAACTCGGGAAGTCTGGAGGATCGGGAGCAAACAGTCCGCTAATCCAGGCCACGTTCACATCTCCCCGCACACACGACAAAAACAAACAAGCGTGCGTCCACATCTCCCCGCACACACTACAAAAACAAACAAGCGTGCGTCCACATCTCACCGCACACACGACAAAAACAAACAAGCGTGCGTCCACATCTCCCCGCACACACGACAAAAACAAACAAGCGTGCGTCCACATCTCACTGCACACACGACAAAAACAAGCGTGCGTCCACATCTCCCCGCACACACGACAAAAACAAACAAGCGTGCGTCCACATCTCCTCACACACAC
>JAOYSI010009468.1:0-10891 GCA_025775065.1 Hiodon alosoides | reverse complement strand
GCCCCCTACGCCCTGCTCTGGGCCAGATGGCAGTGCCCCCTACGCCCTGCTCTGGGCCAGATGGCAGCGCCACTCACCATTCATGATCCAAGGCATCTCATACATGATCATCTTGGCTGAAATAAAACAAAGTGAGAGATTAAACGCCAAAACACTCAGTGTGGATTAAACTAATGAACAAATCTGTGCCTCATTAAGAATTCATCTGCATGAAAATATTTTTGGGTACAATCATCTTATAACATGATCCATAATTTAACAAACATACCTAAAATATAAACAAAAATGTACATACTTACATAGAAACTTTGGATAATACACTTTGAAGCAATTAATGATATACTTCACGAAGTCCATGTCCTAAATTAAGGAGAAAGAGTTATAATGTTGCACAAGGTCTCACATGACCTTGGAGAAAGAACACGCTTCAGTTTAACTTCCAGGATGCCCAGACAGGCGTGATTTACTGAGTAAAGCTGTGAAAGCAGGTTTAATGCCTTCAAAAGGATCCTGCATTTAAAAACAAACCGCTACTTACATGAAGTGAATATGAACACAGTGTGTATATATTTATTTATTCATTCATTCATTCACACCACGCAAGTCAAACCATGGGAACTGCCCTTTATACACTGAACCCAAAAGAGACAGTACCTGAGTAAATTCATCACCAGTAATGTCAGAAAACTCCCATTTACTACATAACACACCTCTTAGTTTTATGGGTTCCTAAACAGTTTGCGCACACGTAGAGTGGCAAACGTGACACATTGCCGATCCAATTTAAATGTGCGACACATTGCCGATCCAATTTAAATGTGCGACACACATTGCCGATCCAATTTAAATGTGCGACACATTGCCGATCCAAGTGGCAATGCAAACAAACAAACACAAACCACACAGGAATTGGACTGAAAACCACCAAGCATCTCTGTAGGAATTACCTTAATATGTGGGTTACCTCTCCAGGTGAGTTAAACCAGAAACAACACAAGCATCTCTGTAGGAATTACCTTAATATGTGGGTTACCTCTCCAGGTGAGTTAAACCAGAAACAACACAAGCATCTCTGTAGGAATTACCTTAATATGTGGGTTACCTCTCCAGGTGAGTTAAACCAGAAACAAGCATCTCAATCAATAATCAATAATCAATAATAATAATCAATACATCGAGAAATTCATAAATCGTACACAAAAAAGGAAGCCAATTTAAAATTTTCCTCAATTTTTTTTAAATGTGCATGTTGCATTTTCAAATGCAATCCTTTAGCAACACAGAGGAAATAAGCCCAACCAATAAGCAACAAAAATGAGAAGTAAAGAAACAAAACGCGAGTGAAAAGTAAGTGCAGTCTTACGATGTTGCTGAGCCCAGACTCAGACATGTCGAACACCACAGAGAGAGGCATCCCAGGCTCACGCTTAGCATAGCGCTCCAGCCAGAAGGCCACGTATTTCCGCTTGTCCAGCCACGTCTTGGGGTCTTTAACATGCAGCTTCACTTTGAACCAAACTACAACAAAAGTGTACACGTGTACAAAAGATATAAATATTGTTTAAATGATCAATCAATCAAATTAACCATCAATACAACTGCAAACAAGGGCTCTTACTTTGGCTGAGAGTAGAGCAAACTAAATGATTTATCACTGCACTAAACCCAACCAACAAGAGAAAGAATCGCTATTACCCTTGTTTCTGAAGAGTAAATCACCCCGCAGTTAGTTACTTACAATGGTTAATAAACTGATATTCAGAAAAACCAACACCTACACAATTTGTTGCCCTCCTTATCGTATCCATGGAGATAAAGGGCTCCCGTCTCAAACATCCACCTTGGAATGCAGTTCTCAGTGAGGTCTGGAGAAACACTGGAGATGTTTTAGCAGCCATTTAACACAGGAAGCTTCTCTGTATACAATCAGGCAGAGACTATAAATGTATCTGATTTTATCATGATGGTCCATAAAAGCACTTTGTAAATTTATGCTGACATTAAATATTATAGATAGATGTGTACTTTATTCATCCCCATGGGGAAATTGTGGCGCTGCAGCAGTAAAAAAACAAAAATGTATAAATAAAATCACAAAACAAGTAGTACGCATGGTAGGGTTAGACACAGGGAAATCGTTATGTACAAGTGCAAAGGTTCAACAAAACAACATTTCACAAATCCCTTACTCAGAGCAACATTGACATTTTACAAAACAACAGGTTTTCCCCCATTGAAAAATGGAGGGTTGGATGTTCACAGAAAGAGGTTATGGCCCTGTCTTACAATTCATCATAATGAAAAGAATTGCCATGACATTTAAAAGCAGATGTAATAATGAATGTAAATTCCTTAAGTGGAAAATGATCTTGTTTGAGGATTTCATTTTCACAAGATGAAGAAATGCAAACTGTCACTTGATTTAAATGCCAGATTTCTTTAAACCGAGAATGATTTCTTCTGTCTGAAAGTTAGTGAAACAAAGGCCTTTTCTCCAAACCCAGGACGAAGTGACAATGCAGCGTTGTCTGAATGTAAAAAAACACACGCAACTGCCGTCCCCTGCTATAACCTGTCTCAGAGCGGGTTTAAACACAAGCCACAACAGCTTAAAGTGCATATAAAGTAAGGTTTCATTTATAAAGTCAATGATAAAATCAAATTTTCCATTTTCTTAGATAAGACACACATATAACAACCCACAATGCATCTGACCTGCACCGCATTGTCTTACGGGATTCAATACATTTTTTAAAATTTTCTATGGTTTCCGAGAAAATGAAATCAAGTTTTAAGGTCTGACTGGATTAGCAAGTATGTCTCCTGGTATGTGGTGATGTGATGATTCAAAAACGTTTGATACCATCATGTTTGTTTTTTTAAAGAATGTCAGCTATTTACAAAGTAGGAATCAAGTGAATTGCCCCGACATACTGTAAGCATACTGCTTACCGTTTAACTTAAATTCTTTTCTCCACTGAAGGCTTTCGTCAATCATCTTTATAGCATCTTCCACAACAAACTGTCGCCATGCAAGGTAGCCGTTGGCGAGGGAATCATCCCTAAGCAACCTGTCCACATCCCTGGAATCATACTTGTCCGAGAAGTCTGTGAAAATTGACAGAGGTTAACTAGGTTAAATATTAGCATTTTGCAGAATAATTACACCACTAAATCAGCTACATTACAACAAGTTTTTAAAATATTATGTGCAGAGTTGGAGCTTTTAATTAAGGCATAAAGTAGTCCCACTTGGATTGACAGTATTAACTCAACACTGCCAAAATTCTTTAAATCATTTTATGTACTAACATGCCGTTGGCGTTACGGTTTTCTCTATACTTTTTCACTTTACGGATACAAATAGTCCATAAATCCATACAGTTGAGCCTAGTAAAATCTGCCATGGTATTTAAGGATTTCTCAACTGACACTGCCAAAGTCCCATAGCATCTGTCAGATCACCCAGCGGACATGCTCGCAATGTAGGCTACATTACCCACAGTTATCTAGGCTACAAGACCCACCGTTATTCAAAATGATATCACTGCTGTTTGACGAAACCCAATTCATTAGTACATCGTCTCATAAAGTAAGTTACAAACAAATGTAAGCAGGTTATTTATTGTAATCATAAACTTCGAATCCAAATTAATTTGGAACCGTGGTAAAAAGAAATACCACCCTACTATTAAAAACACCTCCTTAAAACTAGTTGCCCGTCGAGCGAGCTAGGTAGCGTTAAACATTTTGATGTCACGCTTGTTTTTAATCCTTGGTTTTCCGAGTTACTTTACTAATTCACTAAGCAACACTCCCACCAGCATTAATTCCTTCCAATGTGTTTACCTTGCAAGTACTCGCTTTTAAACCTCTGTCTCGTTTCTTCTATTTTCTTGTCGATGTCCTGCTAAAGGAGTAAATTAAATTAATAACGTATTACCATTAAATACATTTCGTTGCTTCCGCTTTCCGTACAATACTAGGATTTTAGATACCTGCTCTGATTCAGGCAGTCCGACATCCGCCATGTTCATACAGAGAAACAGATGGGTTGTGCCAAAGTAAACGAGACAAGGCCCATAAGGAAACTGTATCCCTTTTCTCCGCCATTTTGGCTCTTGCGAACTTTGGTAGCGAGATCAATGAATTTTCAAAGCGGCGTTTTTAAGGAAAAACCATGAATTCGTTAAATAATTCGACAAAAATACCCCAATGGACAAAACTAAACATCATAAACGGCCGAATGATTAGCGTAATTACGTCGTTTGTAATTGACATTTCGTGGACAAAACCACAATTCTCTTTTGCGATAACAACTTCGACTTTCGCCTACCACAACAACAGGGTTCGGGGGTTCAGGTTGTGCAATAATCACGAGGTATCACTGTTTAACAGTTAAAATAAGATACGTTTTATTCGCCATTTGCAAAAAGTACAGGTACATTGGCATTATTGGTCCTTCTCCTCTTGGATTATTCCCTTAGCAGTCTAAACTAAATCCTATGTATTATAAATAAATAAAATAACAGAATATTGAAATTGAAATATGAATTATCCGCCGCATATTCCCACTGCTGTCCCTGAAAGCTTTCCTAATGAACATAACTGCTAATAAGGTCATTTGCTTGATAACTAGTTGGGTTGCTTACTACCAATTTAGCTGTAGTGCAACTACCGTCTCATCTGGGTTGCCCATCTCTAACCCTAACTTTTCTTAATCTCCATAGCAACAAAGTTTAAATAGCCTCAAGGCTTATTTATGTGTGTCTGTATGGGTCAAAGTGCTTTCCAGTTAATTACTACTGTTAACTACTGCCAATTATTTTTTGCAGATCTACTTGGAGTGTTCTTTTTGTCTTCGTGGTGTTGTTTTTTCCCAAGATACTGAGTAAGTAAGTGGATCGTCCAGAGACAGGTGTATTTATAATCACTTTAATCAAATCACTTTGACAGCACAGGTGATCTCCATTTAATTAACTGAGCTAAGTCTAAAACCAGTTGGCTGAACAGTGAAGATTTAGGTGAGTTGCATTAAAGGGGGTTTTATGCAACCAATTTTTTTTGTTTAGTATTTATTATAAATTTAGACTAATTAGTATTTTGGCTTTGATATGAAAGTCTTTTTCTGTTGATCAGTATCAAAAAAGTCAAATGAAGTTCACTATGATTCAATATTTAAAACAAATAAATTATAAAAAAAATCCTTGGGGTTGATGTGACACATGACATCAAAAGTGTGAATACACGTAAATACTTTTTATAGGCACTATAAGAGAAACGTCCCTTCTTCCGAAAGGACTAATACCATCCGGCAGGGGATAATTTATGCTGAATTTTATTTCCTCTTCAGACATAATATATTTTGTTAGGAAACTTCCTCTTTCCAACTTACAGTAAAATGGTTAAATTAGCAACAGTATAAAGTGTGGCTAAGAACAGAAAAAAATTCCTTCAGCTCTGCTTTCATGTCAGAAAGCTGTTGTCTGCATTTACCATCACCAGGAACTGTAATTAATTACATTAGATTAGAAATTAAATCATAAAAACCTCTCAAGTCACATAATAATAGTTTAGCTAAACCCGGGCTGGGATTTATGCTTTATAATGTGACTTACACCAACTGTGACTTAAACTTTTATAAAGCCTCTGCTTTATAACGTAACTTACACTCTCAAAGTCTCTGCTTTATAATCTGATTTACACTAACTGTGACTTACACAGTGCGTTGTGCATGGCAGAATTAGTTCAGTGGTTCAGTTACACAATGCCAGGATAAACAGGAAAGTAAGAAATTCTGTTGCATAAAAGTTTTTTACACAACAAACCAGCAAAATTTGTTTTTGGGGTTTAGGGTTAAATAAGAAATATTGGCTTATTGGCCTACAACATTCATATTACATACAAACCCCCAAAGCCCAAAGGGAAAGAAACGGGCCTGGATCATCTGGACAATGTGTTTCCCTGGCATTAAATGTACAATAGCAGACACACAGAACAAGCTTTGTGAGAAATCCAGCCTCTTGGTCACCTCAACACTACCTCGGTCTTAAGCCAAACTAACCTGTAAGGTATGAGAAACCAGTAACGGGCTTGTGTTGAAGCCATGAGGTTTCTGTTTTAACAGTGAGATCTTCATGGAGAAAAGTACTAGCTGCTGCAGAACGATCTGAGTTTGATTGGTGGTCAGCTGACTCACTCCCTGACTTTAGATCTTCCCAGGAGAGCTCTGGTGAGAGTATGCACCTGAAAGCTGCAGTCAAAACAAACTAAAAATAAGAATATTCTGGAAGCTACTGCCAAAGTGATTTCTTTTTTTTTAATGAATGGAGAAACTACCGGTGATATTATTTTATTTTTTATGTTTTACAATGGCATTGTAACCATATTAAAGTGTCGGATGCTATGACCGTTTCCATGACACAGAAACTGTCAAATTACATTATGTCTGAACAGAAAATCTTCTCTAAACTCCCTAGCTAGTAAATATCACATGTATTCACTCTCAGTGATTGATACTTAGTGAACCGTCGTCGTCGCTTCAGATTTACGGCTTTCAATATTTACAAAACAAAAAAAGCGAGTAAATACAATTTTATTGAATGCGATTACTGGATTGTCTAAGTTTTGATTTGGTCCAAGCCTAAACCAGTATTTTCCTCCTATAATATATTTCAATAGCAGCTTGATATATCCTATTTATTTCATAGTTAGTGTTAGCTAAAATGTGATTATTTTATATTTAAATAGCGATTATATAACATACTACGCCATCCAATTAGATGGTGTCATTAATTGTATTCATATATTTAAGAACGTCCCCGTTAATATATCAGCACTGTGTTATAGTTGCCATTTCCAACAGCAAATTATTCAGTACTCCAACTGTAGGTAATCTACCAGAGTTATTAAATCCACAGAGGAAAACGAACAGTAACCAATGGTTGTTAATTTATAAATTTCATATGACTTCTTTTTTGTTTTTTCGGACACATAATAAGTGTCAAAACCACTATATTCGAAATCTAGTTACATTTGTTCAATGCCACATTCCGAGAAAGCAGCTAAAATATATATATTTTTTAAATTATGTTAATTTTTAAGCAAATAGAAGTATCCCTCCACCCTTAATTTGAAAGTCCTGTCAAGTTTCGCTTTTCTCTCATATGGAACATGAATAAAATATAACCCATTGTTGTTTTTTGTGACAGTTATGCTAAGAAAGAGTAACGAAAGCACTATTATTAACTCCTCCCCTCCCGCCCCTCATTTATGGGACACTCATACGTCAAGAAATATTTAGTAAGCTTTTGATCGATAAAAGGTTCTACCACATCTCTCCAAAAGCAAATCTGTGCGTTGGGAACGCGTAGTCCTCGGGAGGAATAGCATCTAGTATTTCTATCCACTATCTTAAAAAAAACGTTTTTTTCGTTTGTTCGTGGCGTTTTCGTTGGGATCCCGTCTCATGTTGACTTTGCCAGGTGATCCGGAGCATACACATTCAGGGCACACTTTTAGTGTTAGTAATGGACGATGTTTTACAGCACTGTGTGACATAGAAACGGTCACCGGACAAATCTAACGCAATAGCCTCACTCTTTTTCATAATCTTCACTCACTTCCGTGTTGACAGCTATCGGCATTAGCGGAAAAGTTGCAACACATTCTCTCACCCGAAACGTCGCAACACATTCTCTCACCCGAAACGTCAAAGACCTGCGAAGTACCCCTAGTGTAATTATAAATAAAAGTTGAATATAACCAGAGAGGGCGCTGTTTCCTGTTTTTTGAGTACAGCAGCTTGGGCATTATCATTCTGCATTTTATTTATTTATTCTTAATTAGCCTATTTTGTGTTACTGATTAAGACAAACGGAACGTATTGACACTCTAATTTTTAGGATTTTGTTACAAAATTAAGATGTTCGTACTCGTATACCAAAAACAGGTTTATTTTTCCATTATTATGCCAACACCGTTTCGCGTTGTATTCAGTCGATGCAACAGTAGGCTTTTTCCGTTTTCAGTCTCGCGTTGTTCAGTTAGACGGACGCGCAATAACCGAAACTTCAGGTGTTGGCAGGGCGAATTAGAATACTGAGTGGTAATTATTTTACTGGTTTGTGAGGAAAAGTTCCGTAATTAACGTCGTTCTGTAAGCTATTCGTGCCTTTCGTAACCCTAACGCTAACGGTTTCCCCAGACTCAACTTGTGAGATATTGTCACACCAGCACTGTGTCAAAGTTTTGGCTGGCAAATCTGCCAATCCGTTAATTTATTAGTGTTTGTTGAAAATTTCTTAACAGTTATTCAAGGAATGAGTATAATAGTTATTCTATCTATCTATAGCTAGCTATAACGTTTAATGGAAGATACGTTTTCATCGTAGTTTGTATATTGATGTTGTGAAGGTCTTCAATCAGTTATCACCTGTATCCTCCTGATTATACTGATAATGCTAAATTGGGCATTTCTAATTATTTGGCCAATTAAGTATCCTGCCAGTTCATGATACACCGACTTTTTCTCAGAGGGAGGAGCTGTGTCAGTACTTTACGGAACACTGAAGGAGGAGCTGTGTCAGTACTTTACGGAACACTGAGGGAGGAGCTGTGTCAGTACTTTACGGAACACTGACTAGGCAGCTGTGTCAGTACTTTACGGAACACTGAGGGAGGAGCTGTGTCAGTACTTTACGGAACACTGAGGGAGGAGCTGTGTCAGTACTTTACGGAAAACTGAGGGAGGAGCTGTGTCAGTACTTTACGGAACACTGAGGGAGGAGCTGTGTCAGTACTTTACGGAACACTGAGTGAGCAGCTGTGTCAGTACTTTACGGAACACTGAGTGAGCAGCTGTGTCAGTACTTTACGGAACACTGAGGGAGGAGCTGTGTCAGTACTTTACGGAACACTGACTGAGCAGCTGTGTCAGTACTTTACGGAACACTGACTGAGCAGCTGTGTGGAGAGCCAGAAACTAATGCTAGTTTCCCCAACTGTGACCCTCATATCTGGCGGTCTCACTCATACTGAGTTTCGTCATGAATAAATATGATTTAAGCAGATGGTCTTTCAACTACAGGCAAATATGATTGATGGTATTCAGCAAGGAATAACATACTAGTATTATATTGCAGAGATTTTCAAGTTTACACAAAGTAAATTGCAGTTTTAATTTTTTTTTTAATTAATGTAATACATTTTCCAGCACGAAAGCATAATTCAGTTCTACCCAGACAAAGTTTTTATGAGATGTAAAATTTAATTTGATCTGATACGGATCAGATACGGATCTGAGGCTGCAGGCAAGCTATTGGACAGTCACAGGGATAGAACCCAGACTGTGGGCCAATCATAGGCCCTGACGATGATGCAGAAGCTTGCGCAAACTGTTGACATCTCCACCGCAACACCTGGCTGCATCAAGACTTCTCCCTGGAGCTGTTGAGCTGGGCCCGATCCATAAACAGAACCCTGGTGTCGGAGGGAGCTTGCTCCAGCTCAAGGACCGTGATGTTGTTTGGCCAGGAGGTGCTGAGCAATGGCCCGGGAACATAAAGGGTTTGCTGGGGGCCTCTTTGGGGCCAGTACCGCCCCAGATTGAACCCATTGATCCACACCTGGCCCTGAGAGGTGGCAAGAGGAAAAGAGCATGTGGTAAGATCTAAAACTCCACGTGGCAAATCACTGCCATGAGAATTAACTGGGAGACCGGATGGTGCGACAGGTTGTGGGCACGGGGCAGTTTGTGAGCACGGGGCGGTGTAAAATTGTGTTTAATTTTGAGTTGTGGTTTGGCTTACCTTGGTCCATTCTCTAAGCTTGAGGAATGTGTCCCAGGCCAAGTCTATGGGCTCCAGCGTTCCCATGTAGACCGCAGGGCCTCTCGAACCCTCCCTCTCTGCCATGGGATTGGTTCCTTTACAGCTAAGGTGGAGCAACCCGCTGGCTACAGCCCCGTCAATGTCCAGGGAGTAGATCTGCCAATCGGTGAGCACGTCTGTGCCGAGGATGAGGTCGCTCACCAAGCCCTGGAGACGGGATCCACCAATCACAGCTGTGAGTAATTTACTGGACATACTTACATACAGTACATACAATATGAGTTCAGAAAGTTCTTGAAAGTCTTTGCTGGTGTTACAGCAGTTTATGGTGTTAAAGTTTTTCCACAGTGTAACAGTGTCTTTGGGATATATCCTATTAAGTATACAGAATAATCATAAAATATTGTGTCTGGAAATAATTAATGCATTAACACAACGTACTAATAATGGTGTGTTCCGGAATGTCTCCTCACCACCGATACTACACCGAGACTGTCACATGACTAAATCCTAGCTTCTGCTGGTCATGCATTAATCTCTGAACCAACGTAAACCTGACACAGGATAGGCTTAACCAGGGCTTACCTTGTGGTCGTTAATTCTGCTGCCAAAATTGACCCGGCCCATATTCTCCACCAGTATATCCAGTTGGTCCCCTTCTTGTCCGGTCACCTGCACCACCAGCTTGGTGTCCCTCTCCAGCAGGCCCTGGTACACCTGCCAAGAGGGGAAAATGTTCAAACGACTCACTTCACACTGTAGAGCAGGGGTATCAAACACCAGACCTCTAGGTCCACAGAGCGCGCTGGGTTTTCCACCTCACCTCAACACACGCCACCTCACCTCACCTCAACACACGCCACCTCACCTCACCTCAACACACCTCACCTCACCTCAACACACGCCACCTCACCTCCCCTCAACACACGCCACCTCACCTCACCTCAACACACGCCACCTCACCTCACCTCACCTCAACACACGCCACCTCACCTCACCTCAACACACGTCACCTCACCTCACCTCAACACACGTCACCTCACCTCACCTCAACACACGCC
>JAOYSI010009467.1:0-10891 GCA_025775065.1 Hiodon alosoides | reverse complement strand
TATATAACTGCATTCATTATTTAGATATTGCTATGCCAGCATTGGAAAGGACATTTTGTGTCAATTTTACTAGCACGCAACAATTTTCACAGTAAGCCATCTTGAGGTGGGAATGAAAATAAATGAAAATAAATAAATTCATATCCCAGCAACGGTACTTCTGAATCAGGGCTACTACTTTTGTCTATATTGAAAAATGAACTAGCATGTAGTTTCCGTGGTTGGATATGAGCATCAGTAACGTTAACATATCAGCGCTGCGACAAGTTGTGCATGTTATGATTTTCCAAGAAACTCAGCTGGAACTCAGTTGTTATTTATAACCTTTCTCTGATTCATTTATTTTACTGGAAATCATAAATAGTCCTCATGCCTGTTTAATTTTCCACAGACCACACAAGTCAAGCCCTCAACTATAAACTTCATAAATCTATTTATTAAAAAATAACAACAGCCCAGAGATACTACCAGGAAAGGTCATTTTTAGTTTTTTTACTGAGGTTTGCCTCAAGCAAATGCTTTATTGAAGCATTCAGCAGTCATTTGGGATATATTTGACATTTATTTAATATCATCAGTCCACACATACATCTGCCTTCTTGTGAAGAAGAAAGCTTGAATGACCTCACTGTCATTAGAAAGTTGGTTACATCATGATGTTGGACTGTGTTCCAAGAATCCTGGAAACCCTTGTGGTCGCATACCTACAATTAACGGTTTGGATGAAATTTGTTTAGTTTGCAAATCGGTCACTGAATTACTCTTGGAAGTCACAGACAACCATTCTCTTGTAAAAAATTATCTTGTAAAATAAACCAATTCCCACTTTTAAAAAGTTATATTTCAAGCATTTCCCTTTCTAAACTGTGTAGTTTACTTTATGTGAATATGGAGGACTCCCTGTAAGACACTGTCAAAATAAAAGTCAAGAGAATACAATGAAACTACAGATCTGTTTTTTTTAAATATTAGCATAGAGAAGAATCTGTTTTGTCTCTTTACCCAGGGCCATGATACCCAGGCTGAACTGGCGGGCAAGAGTTTTCCCCCTGTTGGGGGCACTGTGTGCCACAGCTTGTATCGGTCTCGCTACCGACCCAGCAGTTCCCGCTGAGAAGGAAGTCCGTTTCAGCCACGTCTACAAGATCGACATTCCCAAGAGCTCGGACTGCAAACTGTCTGGGCCGCCATTGCTGGCTCAGGACCAGGCCGGGGAACTCCAGGGGCACCCGGGGACGGTCATCACGGAGGGGAGCAACGACGTGGTCTTCAGTCACAACATCCGCCTGGAAGCGCCCAAGTGTGACTGTGAGGAGTCGGAGGACTTCAAGGCCCTGCTGTACAGGGTGAATGGGCTGGAGGAGGAAGTGATGTACCTGAAGAGCCAATGCTCTCAGGGCTGTTGTGGCAGGGGAGGAGGTTAGTCTTGTCCCGGTCAAAACGGATCCCCCTTTCGCTCTGAAATTTATAGATTGAAATGGTGTGGCTCTTTGCAGTTTTTAATTTTTCTTTGTGCTGAAATAACACAGAATTTGATTTGGATAGGATCTAAAGAACTTTAATGGGCGGGGCGTTAGCTTCCTGTTTGGAGACCGCTTGAAGGTCATTCATTTCTGTCCCATTTTTTTTCTTTCTGGCTATTTATAAACACTATTGGCACTTCAGACATACCCCATACACACGGGCGATCACTTCTGGCAATGCCTTTGTTAATGCCGTTCAAATTAAAACAACTGGACTCGGCTCTGTTTAAGCTCACACTCGCTGTTGCCCACAGCAGCGGGCGTGGACACCACCTGCAGTGGCCATGGCACCTACAGTCACGACACCTGCAGCTGCGCCTGCGATCCGGGCTGGCAGGGGCCCAACTGCTCCGCCTCCACGTGCCCGGACGAGTGCCACGACAACGGGCGCTGCGTGGACGGGCGCTGCGTGTGCTACGACGGCTACGCCGGAGAGGACTGCAGCCGGCTGCTCTGCCCCAACGACTGCAACGACAAGGGCCAGTGCGTGGACGGCGTGTGCGTATGCTTTAGTCATTTCGCCGGAGAGGACTGCAGCCAGCCTCGCTGTCCCGGCGACTGCGCAGGAAACGGCCGCTGTGTCGACGGCGCCTGCGTGTGCGACGAGGGCTTCTTCGGGGATGACTGCTCCAAAGGTAAGTCCCTGTTATCTTCTAACGTTAAAGCAGGGCTCTGTGTCTAATGGTTGGACAAATGAAGCTGGCCCCAAGCATGCTTACATAGCTAAAGTTTAGGTGGAGGAACTGGGAGTGTCCTGACAGGTCTGTAATGAATGCATCAAGACATTTCCTGTTGGGTGTCCATGTTGTAAGGTTTAACATTGGTGGTGAATTAGGGTTTCATGACTGGCTACGTGTAGCACCACACTGGATGACTCAGCATTCTACAAATGGATAGAATGGTTGCAGGTTTTACAATGCAACACATTGGCATAGTCTCTTTCTCTGCTCAGACAAATAAAATAAATGACTTCCTCATGTTGGTACTCACTAAGACACAATAACTTCAGTGCCTGTTCCGGTAAGGAGTCCATGTCCATCGAACTCACTAATGATTTATTTCAATGCCGCTGGGAAGCTCTCCCTGATGCCTAGTTATTTAAATGTATGCCTAGACCTGATCTATGCATATAATTCCTTTTACAACAACAGTTAATTGGAATTCATTTATTCAAAATTCACTGTTGTCAAACAGCTGGGAAAAAAACAGGGGTGAACTCCAATTGAGAAGTTATTAGATAAGTTATTTAATTATTTGTTCCCCAGGGGGAGATTTCACCGGTAGGTTTGCCACCAACTAAACCAATTGGTACAAGCTGAGTGGGCGTTCACATGTCAGTTTGTGCCAGCATGGGAATGCTATGGGAAAAGATTTAAATAAAATAGTGATGGCTTTGTAAATAAATCAAACCATTTCAAGGAAATTATGAGGGGTTACTTTGTTCCCAACATAAAAAAAGTCTGATGTACTTCTGTGGCTTGATCATTGGCTGCCTTGCCAATATTCCTTCAGGGGTTGGCATCTTCTCACTGGAAAAGACACAGCAACAACTGCGGCCAAGGGAATGAACTGCAGTCTGAGAGTCCCACATAAAAGATGACAGTAACAAGTCCATAATGTGTGGTCTTTAACATCTTACAGCCGGCTATTTAAAACAACTTGGTTCCACGAACATTTCAATTCCGTGCAGCTGAAAAATCTTTCCCCAAGCAAAAAGCGGCATCGCAGTGATGAATTGTCTGTTACAACACATTACTTTTACTGAAGCAGGAAGACGCCTTCTACCAACGACGGTGCCTTTCTCTACTGGGAATCTGGGAAGGAAATAAACAAACAGGACATCCAGATAAATGTGACATGGTGAAAGTTAATTTGGTTCAGTGCATAGTTTTTAAACACATCCTATTCCTTCTTCAGTTATTTTTATCCCCCAAACACACACAAATTCAATTACATTTTTTAAATTTTATTTTTGACCAAAGCAAAATCAAGAATGCACTTAAATGCTGGCCTCCGTGATTTTGAAGTCTTTTAGCAGTCGTAAAAAAATGCTTAAAAGCAATGGCAGTGGGGTTTCTTTTTAGAAAGTCCAAACAAGTTCTGTCTTGGCAGGCAATTTCTTTTTCTTTTCTTAATGCGCTTCAATTGTTATCAACCAGTCGAGGACTCAAATTTCCACTCCTCCGCTTTCCCTCTAGCCTTAGGAGGTTAATAAATTCTTCCCAAGGCTTTTCTGAGATGTAATTTAGGGGTGAAATGGTTACGGACAGGACCTAGGGAGAAACTCAGGAACAGGCATATTCGCTGTCGCTGCTGACTGGATGGAAAACACTGCGCTTCCTGCCCCCCGACAGCAGGAACAATGTCCAAACCTGCCGAGCATACTTTCTCAGAGCCCGCCAGCTCACCCCCTCCTCCTCCGCCCGTTTCATTTCTCCCCCGGCGTCCTTCGCCGTAATTCCTCACATTCCCCCCCCCTCCCCACCACACACATACACCCGCAGGGTGATAGGGCAGCGGAAAATCTAACCCAGACCCTCACGGCTGGCTGTCTCCTGGGCTAACGTTCTGTTTTTAAAGAAGCCCCCTTGCTTGTGCTCGCCCACTAATCGAGGGAGCCCCGCTAATAACCGGCCGCGACCAGAGACACATATTTCCATTTCGGATGATTTAGAAACCACAAAATTTTGTATTGTTTTTATTTTAGTTCTGGAGCTAGTTATACAGTACTTAATTTTCGCTGCGATATTGCATGTATTGTGTATATATTATTTATATAAAACATGCAGTCTACACTGTGTAAACACAGTATATGATACAATGTTAATGCATTGTGTTTCTGTCCTTTTATCCTAGTGATGGGCCCCAAAGACCTACGTTTGGTTCGAGCCTTGGAAGAATCCCTCCTGGTGGAGTGGGACTCAGTTCCAGGAGCTGAACATTACATTCTGACCCACCACCCTGCCGGAGATGAGGATGCTTTGCAGGAAGTGCAGGTGCCCAACTCGGAGAATACCTACCTGATCACCGGCCTGAACCCGGGAGTGACCTACCTCGTGCGGGTGCACGCCGTGATCAAGGAGATCACCAGCGACGGGGATATTATGGAGGCCACCACCAGTAAGTGCCTTTGTGTCTGAGATCGCTTCTGGTTTCGAGCCACAGTTTTACTTCCTGTTTTGCCATGTTCGTCTCATCGCACACAGGCTGGCATCCTTTTAATCTCGATTGACTGAAGCTGTGCTGCTGCCGAGTACAAATCAATGCAGTGGGTACTTTGCACTGCCGGCTTTCAAAGCGATTTACAGAACGGTTTGTGAAGCATTGAATCAGAGATAATGACGTTAGTTAGCCCAGTTAAAAGAGACAGAACCCTGCTTTTTATATGGTCTGCCATAGCGACATAGCATTTCCATCTGGGCACGGGGCAGCGAGCCGACTGTCTGGTTCTAAAAGGCAGTCGCAGCATCTGTTGGGACCCTGGTTAAATTTCTGGTCAAATAAGGAGTTTCAATGCATTCCCATTTCGATGGTGTGAACCATATTTTTCTCTGCGAAAATAATGCCTTTCTCCATGCAGAGACACACAAAAATTACAAATGGCTTAGATGTTTGCCCATTTTGTGCCCTTTTTAAACAATAAATAAGTGTTCAAAAGGCCACAAATTACGACCATGTCACTGGCTCCTTTTGAGAATAATTTCATTTAATTTTGAACCCTTCCATCCGTATGACACTAATCTGATGTGTGCAAAGATCATAAAACGACGATAAAAGTTTCTTTTCTTTTAATTTCCAACAACAAGGCAATGTTCCCTCTGAAGATGTTTGAAGACTTATTGAGTGGATAATAAAATGGGTGGGGAAGGGACACCTTGGTTGAGCTCCGGGCCTTGACGGGCGCTGTCTCCATGCAGTGGTCTCCACGGTGGACGGCATCCGCGTACTGGGCCAGACGGAGAACAGCATCCAGGTGGACTGGCGCAACCCGGCGGCGGAGCTGGACCACTTCAGGCTGACTCACTCTGACCCGCAGGGCCAGGGAGAGGAACAGACCGTCCCGAAGGGCGCGGAGGCCAGGACCAAGCACACCATCATCGGTGACACAACAGGGGGGCTTTGTGCTGAAATTACTCTCAAGGCTTTACAATTGAGGCAGCTCACGGGTTCTGCTGTTGTATCTGATGGAGGGGGTGGCTCTTTCTGTGGAAAAAGGGAAGCAATTAAGGTGTTACCGCAAAGCTCCAAATCTGGCTCCGCTCCATCCAAGCCCTTGGCCCCCCACATATTTTCCATCTGCTGCCACACATGCATCGAGCGTTCTTTTTCAAACAATTTAGGTCTCCGTGAGACGGTTTAACCCTTACAGTGAAGCACTTTTATATTACACGTTTTTTGAAAATGCAATATCATCGTTGGGTCACAATTGATCTTTTATTCTCATCCCTGTTCTTCAGTAGCCGAGGGAAAGCCCCCCCAGTAATTTACAGTTTGACTGTGGTGGAGGCATTACCTTGGGAGCAATGTGTCAGTTTGGGATCCTTCTGTTTTGCAGGCCTCTTCCCTGGAACTGAATACCTCATTTCAGTGCAGACCGTCAGAGGGTCTCTGGAGGGCAAGGCTTCCTCTGTTACTGGGGTCACAGGTGAGAGCTTGGTTTTCTGGATAAGGGAAAACATTCATCCCTTTCTCCATCCACCAGACTGTCGCGCTGCAAAAAAGATGGCCCTGAAAGCTGCTAATCCAGCAAGTCTTACATCTCTCATTAAAAATAAATAAATATATAAACAACAATTCAAAAATGTTGTTATAGTCAGGACAATGCTGGGATACCTAATCATAGATCATACGTTCGGAAATTAAACAGCCATACAAATATAATAATTGATTTCCATGTCCCTTTAAATTAATCAACAATTTTTATGCCTTATATAATAGAGATCCTGTTAAAATACATCCTTGCAAATGAAATGAAATGTAAAAGAACGAAAAACAACATTACTATTTCGCATTAAGTTGCATTATGTTCGGTAAATCTTCAGCTTGTCAACATACGTCAAAGCGTGACACGTCAATAACAGACGATGATAAGTAACTCTGCTGTAATGTAATGTAAGAGGTCACTGATGAGGCCTTTCCAAAGAGTCTCGATGTGTAAGCGAAAGGAGATTCTCCCAGTTCATTGCTATTTTCCACCGAGCTGAAAGGTACAGTCCAAATTGTGCTTAATTTGCTGCCTCCCACTTCATTTTGACACTGCTTTGATTTTTCGGCCCCCAGGCCACACTTAATGGTTTTCACTTAGGTGACGGTTCCCTGCGAGCTCACACTCTGTGCATGCTAAGTGTCTTGCTCCTCCAAGGAGCTCAGTCCCAAAAAGGGCTTAAGCCTAGTGTGGGAGACACGCTCTCACGTGTCGGTCACCCTGGGGCAGCTGCCCGCGAATGTACCAGGGGGCCGTGATGAAAGATCGTTTGGTAATTTACTTTCACAATGCCATTTTAGAGTTTGGACAAGCTCAGCAGTGAAGTAAATGACTGTAATTTGCTCTGAGAAGACTTTTGTGCAATGTGCTAACCAGAAGGCTTTACGATGCTAAGTGGGAAGAGCATTTCTGTCACTTCTTTTTGCAGATCAATCATCGCAGTTGCAGACGAGTCATTACTGTACAGTATGTCCTTTTCAGAATGGTACTGAGGCTCGTGGCATTACAATACTAATAAATTGGCAGTAAAATGGGATTCTCAATTTCTAAAAAGAGTTGGCAGTTCAGACAGAAACGGCACGAAACCACGAAAACAAGTTCTCCAATGGGTCTCCATATGGATGCCATTACAGAGGCTTCAACACTCTCTTTCTCCACTCAGCAAAGAATGGCTACCAGGAAACACTCACGCCGTTAACAGTCCAGATTCGTTGGGCAAAGGAAATAGCGTTTTCGACACTTTCTCCTGGAAAAGACATTCAAGGCAAATGAAAACCCCCAGCTAGAGCACATTGTCTTTAAATGTCATTATGTGACCCTGTGAAACGTCACTCTCCTGTATGGCCCTCATTAATGATTATTTTTGGGGCGATGAGCAGCAGTGCAGGGCAGTGCCCCTCCTCCACACATTTGCAGAGCCACTCTGTTGCCATGGCAGTAGAGAGACGGACATTGGAAGATTTCTGACGCGCCAAATCAAAATCAGCACTCCAATTGCAGACTGCCAGAGGATTACTGAACTCATTTAAAAAACCTGCTAGATTGCTGATAAAGATTATTCCAATTCAGTTGGTTGTCGGGGAGCGCTGTAATAGAAAGCAGTTGGATGAATAAATGGAAGAATGTTTTTCAGTATGGTCCCCAGGCTTGTCAGAGCTTGTCGTCTGCGGGATGTTTGGATGGATTATGGCACCCAAGCCCTTGTCCCTCAGTTAAGAATACGGGCTGCTAATCCCTCCATTCTTGGTGCAGTTCCTTATGAGAAGTTATGAGCTGCTGATGTCCATGCGATATGGGGCTTGTGTAACCATAGAAAATCCCTGGAAAAATGTCTGCCTTTTTTTTTTTTTACGCAAGACCGTCTTTTGCGGTCCCCCAAGCAGCCTAGTAGTAGTCGTCTCTACAACCGAATATCGAAACTGTTCGCCGGTCATTTCGCCTGCGTTGATCGAGTGGACAGACGAGTTATTTTCCACAACCCTTGCTTTGTGCTGTGCAAATGCTACCTCTTAGCTGCACTGGCTGAACCCGTTGGCGTAAAGCTTGGCTCCGTGCGCTCATCTTGCACAGCGTCAACAGAAATGTAAAACTTTCAAACTGCTGATCTGCCTGAGCATCAGCAACCACAGCGCGGAGTGAGGATAAACTTCAGAACTGTGGCTGTCTGCATTTTTGTTTTCCGCAGAAGAAAAACTTGACGTCTGTGACAAGCACTCACTCGGTGAGGTCGTGACGCCACCTTGACAAGAACCCTCAGGGAACGTTTAACTAACGGGAAAATTTGCATAAGAAAAAAACAGATCCGGGGAACTGCGTCCGATTACGGCACATTATTTTGCATTTAGCACCAAACCATGTCTTGAAACTATATAAACGGTTTCTCAACCATCAGCAAGTCAATGAGATATAGCCTCGGTCAAGCTTGTGATGAATTATCACTCAGTATTGAAGAAATAAATATTATGATGACTTCCAGCAGACCTCTGCGAGAGCTGCCACGGAGGAGCCCAGATGATGATTGCTTTTACATGCCTTTTCGCTTCCTGTTTCCGCTAATGATACCCGGCTCTCCTTGTATTCACATCAAATGCGCCCGTACTTACTTCTCGCTGTCTATCTTACCCCATGCTCAATTTCTGCTGCATATTCTCCAATGCCATTCTCCATATTCTCCAACAGTCCCGGTTTTTTTCTATCCTGCAATTTTTTTCTTTACTCCAGCTCACCAGGTGCTATACACTCCCCTCAATCCTGAAACCGATTCACTGTATCGTCTTGTTTTAGCACCTACATTGCAAAAATATAGAAATAAAGCAGCCGGTAGTAGTTAAATCAGGGCTGCAGCGAGTCTATTTCTCCTTGACATATGCTCTCATGACCGCAGATATTGATGCCCCCACTAACCTGGTGACCAGAGAGGTGACAGAGGACACAGCAACGGTGACATGGGACCGAGTGCTGGCTGACATTGACGGCTACATGATCAGCTACAGCTCAGCCGATGGCTCCAGCCAAGAGATCCCTGTCGGGGCAGACAGCACCTCCTACAGGCTGACTGGGCTGAGGCCTGGGGTCCTCTACACCGTTTTCAACTGGGCCTTCAAGGGCTCCCGTGTCAGCAAGAAGGCCTCCACAGAGGCGGAGACAGGTGAGTTTGTACCCTGATGCTTAAAGACTTTTTTGCTATCCTTTTTGCTATCCTTTTTGCTATTTAGCCAAGATAGTGGCTTTGCTTATACAAAACTTATGGAATTATAGATTTTTGTTTTCATAAGGAAACAATATCTCTCTTACATGCCCACTCTAACAGATGACAATTCTCCCTTTGTCAACTCCTTTAAGTAGGGCCTCACCTGGAACGGCAGTGAGCTAACTGCCTTCCCCCTCAAGCAGGGCCCACTAATGAGGTGATAAAAGTATTTCGGCTTCAACCCCTTTCACTCAGTGTTAATGATGGATGTCACCATCGTCAATTTGACTTTTTAAAGAGTAGGTCTGCCAGAATTAGCAGAACTTCTGCTCAAACTGCTGTTCTAAGCTTGTGGTTTCGTGTCCATTCCTGTGTTGGTCCTATGGCAAATATCTTTTGCCAAATACAAAGACGCAAAAATGAGTATATTCGTAAAGATTTATTATCGTCCTCGTGCTCATATTTTGCCGGGAATTCAGAGTGCCTTGTGTGATCTGCGGGACCTGTTTGAGGGAGTCCATCAGACCATTGTGAAAGAACGGAGGCGGCGGCTTTTCCTGATGTACACAGTCAAAGCTTTGTGGGAATTCAGAACTGCACTCCAGACATACTTTGCGTGGAATTGATTGCTCGTTTTGGGAGGAAATAGTCTCTCACAGCAATTTTATTGTGTTTAACTTGGCTTTTCCAGTTAAATATGTTTCTAGTGCCTTAGGCACCTCATTTCAATGTTGGGTAGGATTCAGATGGTATATTGTAGGTTTTTTTAGACCACAAGCGCCAATTATTTTATGGATGGTGTCATTGGCTGTGCTTCCCTTTGCTTCTAAAATGAAAGTGATAGACAGAGAACAATGACCTGATCTCCAAGAGCTTTTTAGAAGACCTCACATCAGGTCTCATCATCGTCATTTGAGAATTCTTTCTCGTCTTTTATAAGAATGCATCTTTTTCGAATCTCCTCATTGTTTTCCCCTTTAATTTAAAACGGTTATCTAACTTACAGTAGCAGAGGATTGCTTGAGAACAAGCGGTATTGTTTCCTGGACCGCAGCTCCTGATTGGTCTCTCATTTTTTTTTCTCAGTTTTGTCTGTCTTTCTATGTATATATGTTTTCAGTTTCTTAGTGGCTTTTTTATTTATTTATTGACAAATTGATTTCACCTTGCTGATTTAGTCTTTATATCTTGTCGATTTTAATGAACAGAGTTTTCCCAAAGATATACTGGAGTAATTAAGTGGCTTATATAAAGTATTGGAAATAAAAGCAACGGTAATTTAATTAATTGCATTCATTTCTCAGTAATTTACTTTGATTATTTAATAATATTCAAAGAAAATAAACAAAAGTCTTGATCTTGATGTTGGGATTGAGAGAATTTTAGTCATTGTCTGGAGTACGTGGTCCTGTCTTGTCTCAGTCGTGGTTATTGTCCTGGTTTTTAATAACATACTTTCTGCATATAAGCTTT
>JAOYSI010009466.1:0-10892 GCA_025775065.1 Hiodon alosoides | reverse complement strand
CCTGTATCAGCTTGGCCTCGTGCTGTAGCTTGTATCTGTAACCTGTATCAGCTTGGCCTCGTGCTGTAGCTTGTATCTGTATCCGTAACCTGTATCAGCTGGGCCTCGTGCTGTAGCTTATATCTGTATCTGTAACCTGTATCAGCTTGGCCTCGTGCTGTAGCTTGTATCTGTAACCTGTATCAGCTTGGCCTCGTGCTGTAGCTTGTATCGGTATCCGTAACCTGTATCAGCTTGGCCTCGTGCTGTAGCTTGTATCTGTATCCGTAACCTGTATCATCTTGGCCTCGTGCTGTAGCTTATATCTGTATCTGTAACCTGTATCAGCTTGGCCTCGTGCTGTAGCTTGTATCTGTATCCGTAACCTGTATCAGCTTGGCCTCGTGCTGTAGCTTGTATCTGTATCCGTAACCTGTATCAGCTTGGCCTCGTGCTGTAGCTTATATCTGTATCCGTAACCTGTATCAGCTTGGCCTCGTGCTGTAGCTTGTAGCTGTATCCGTAACCTGTATCAGCTTGGCCTCGTGCTGTAGCTTGTATCTGTATCCCTAACCTGTATCAGCTTGGCCTCGTGCTGAAGTTTATATCTGTATCCGTAACCTGTATCAGCTTGGCCTCGTGCTGAAGTTTATATCTGTATCCGTAACCTGTATCAGCTTGGCCTTGCTCTGTAGATTGTATCTGTATCTGTAACCTGTACCAGATTGGCCTTGTAGAAATGCTTTCACAAGACAGCTCTTAAGCCACCCACCAGGGATCTTATATAGGAGTGTGGATGACGGTTTTTACTGGCTAATTAACACATGAGTCATAGACACCTGCACTATCCTCGCTTATTGTTGACCTTGACCATGAAGTTTGAGATGATAGTGTAAACTGCAGTAGGGCTTGTGATATTTACATTTGACATTTGACATTTTAGTCATTTAACAGACGCTCTAATGCAGAGCGACGTGCAAAAGTGAGATCTGAAATATCAATGTTGTTAGTGGGAAACAATACACCCTACACAGAAGTGGCATGACTTTTATCTGGCTGGTTATCATTTTGATTCTGTTCATGAGAAATATAACAATGCCCCTATTCTGATGGCTCTAGTTCCTGTAGAAAAGGACATGGTACTTAATCAGAAAACACCACTTGTCTAAAATAGTGTGGTGGGTATATGCATATATAATTCATTCACATACAAGATCACATTGTCGCATGTCCACCAATAGGCTAAGTGCTAAATTTCTGTAGCGCGTAAACTTTTAAACCATTAACTTTTAACTTCTTCAATCAGAAACAAAAATAGTATTTTTTTAATATATAATTCATCCTGAACATGATATTGTGTTCTGGTATAAATAACTGCGTTCTTAAATCATTCCTTTTTGTAATACAGAATGACAGAATGTAACTGAGAATGTGTAAATTCCGGTATGTTCATATTTCCTTACTACACTTCCATTCAAATGATCACCACATGTCCTTAACCTGGGCAGATTCTCAACCCATCATCAAGATTGTTTTCCAACACACGGCCATTAGAACTGACCCACATGCACTGTACAACAGAACACTCTGCAGTCTGAAGCTCGAGTAACCCAGCCATCCCTGGCAGCCATATGACTTTGTAAATCCCCTGGTTCCCCTTGTCCCCGGCACACAACATTGTCTGTAACAGACACACCATTAGAACAACACTACTCCAGCTGAGTTGCTACGGTACAAGCAAGTAGAGAGAATAAGCTAATGGGCTCTTTACTTAATGTTATTAGAGGCATTATTGACATAATGCCAGGAAGATGCAGGACCATTAGCCTGACCTCCTTTCCGCGTGGCATTTGATACACAATTTCAGTCACCCAATTTAAAGGCCTCAGACGTCCCTCGGATAACAAGGATCCAAATGAAAGCGGATAGGATCCAAGGTACTTTAGAATAAATAAAATGCTTTAAAAGACAATGCTGGTCTCCTTAAAATATAATATTTTTATTATTAATCTCATTTTACCTTACATTTTTCATTCCAAATTAAATGACCTTGTTGAGGATAAAATGTAGTTACCAACTGATGGCATCTGATGACCAACATGCCAAAACATGCTATAGCCATAAAGGAAGTTAAAATAACCAATGAGAGTTTAAGTTAGAAGGTGGTTTGAATAAATTGTTTAAGTCTGAGAATCAATGAAACATTACAGAACAGAAGGTTGATGATGAGACATTTATGAAAATGCCAGAAATTAAGACACAAGGCTTTCCCTGAACTGTATTCAACTCACAATGAGCCTAAGCCAAATGCAAAGTGCAAAATTCAACAACATGTGTGAGAGTGCGTGTGTGTGTGCCTGTGTTTGTGTAGTGTGTGTGTGTGAGAGAGAGAGTGCATGTGTGTGTGTGTGTGTGTGTTTGCGTGTGTGTGTGCGTGTGTCTATGTGTGAGGGTGCATGTATGCGTGCGTGCGTGTGTGTGTGTGTGTGTGACTGCATGTGTGTAAGTAATTCCGAAGCCCCAGAACACTGGCCCTGTCATACGTTCCAAACTCATGATTACTTACTGTAGAAATAAACACAATTTACATCTGGTGTTTAATTTCTTGAGTTTAACTTATACATGAACAAAACCTCTGGACCATCAAAACACCAGGCAATAATATGTCTTTCTTTAAGTGAGTGTACACCAAGAAACCTCTACAAAGACCACTTTTAAGTCAACAATGAAACGTCATGTAAAACAAGTGAATACAAAGATCGTAATATATATAATGAGACCTTCAAACTTGCATAGGTGTGGTGTTCAGATATTGAGATAAGGTCTGTTTAAACACATTGAAGGACAATTCCCTTTATGCCAGTTGATGCTCTGATGCAAACCACTAACTTCACTGTTCTTCACGCTTCTAACATTTAAAATACTCAATCTGCACATGCGGTGAGGCCACCCTGAGTGGAGAATTTAAACATGGGAGAAGAAACTATTTCTTATTTTACTAGCCAGGTGATACGTGGCTCCGAGGAGATTAACAAGACGTCTAACCAGGACGAGACATTTACTAACATTGGAATGAAACAAGGTTTTTAAAAAAATTAAAAAGAACAGGAAGGAGACTAAAAATGAACAGCATACAGCGATATAAAGAATTTCTTTTAAAATCTCCTGCCATTTTCTCTTTCAGTTTTCAGTCTGTATCTGATTACTTCTCGGTTCCCATCTCAGTTTCCCCCCCTATTTTACATTCAGGGTGTTTTGTTCTTATTTACAGTTGTCTTTTTTTACTCAAATTTTCTGAACACAATATGCACTGTAGCAGCCCCCCCGGGGATACCTGCGACCTGAAGTCTTTTCCTTCGAGAGGAAGACGAAATAAAGCCTTCCGGACATGAGCTCGACAACAGCCTCCGTGAAACGCTTTCTGGCCTTAACCCAGCAAGGCATTGTCTGGGGCCCCTGGCAGTGCGCATCCATCGATCTCAGTCCCCACGGCCGGGCTCTCTGTCAGCGAATCGCCGAGCAGGGTGCACTCTACTCCTCGAACGCGGCGCGCAGTGTAAACAGCCATCACCCAAAACTCAATAGACAAGCAGACAGTCCTGGAGAACTGGCTGCATTTCCCACACGCAGCAGCTAATTAAATTCAGGAGAAATAACCAGAGAATGAACCTGTCGCCAGTGCTAAGTGTTAAGTCTAATACATCTTTCCACACAAATTACAAGCTGGAGGAAGTGATAGATGCAATAAATATGGATTACCTAATGTCCTGGCTGTCTGTGATCAAGATGTGAGAGCTGAATCACAGCATGTGAACTGGCTGAGAGGGGGAAACAGAGGGGGAGGAGGGGGTTGGGGGATGTGGTTACGTGATTCAAAGTTCTAAAATAAAATATTAAGTTCTACACAATCAAAGCATTTCTCTTTGCTGGCTATAGATATAAATATATGATATAGATATGTGATATAGATGGAACATGGCTTAAATGTCACAAGAGCGGAACAGCCATTCACTTGATAATCGAGAAAATAAATACAACGTGCAACATTTCCACTGCCTATGAACTGATGAAGTGAATGAATAAATGAAAAAACCAAACACAAAATTTTCCAAACGTAATATAGAAATATAGAAATTATTAATCGTTTCATGTATTCACTTCCCTTACCTCGGGCAAGCAAAGGCAGAAATAACGTTTTATAACATGTTTTTTGGTTGATAGTTACTTCACCCCTCGTGTAATTTTACGTCTTCCAAGGGCTTCGTCTTGGCCTCATCTGCACCCCTCGTAACCTCTGACACTGAAATGCCTGCGGTCCGGTCCACAACTTCTCCGTGTCAGCGTTTGTCATTTGACAGTAAAAGGCTGTTTTATATTAGAAGGTCCCGCTCTCCCACCATAATTTACAGTGACATGACCAGCCTGAGAAGGTGCCACTTATTATGAAACAAGTAACATATACAGATTATTTCCATAAGATGTGGTCGTGATATTTGTATACTTCAGGCATGATTGAGTCAAATATTTGCATAATTAAAAAAAATATATATATTTTAAAAAAAAATTATTTAGGATTTCTCAGGTGTTATGTGTAATGAGATTTGGTTTAAAAAAATCTAAATATCTTTTTACAGACTGTTTACATGGCAACACACTGGAAAATTGCAATATTAAATACATTAAAATTTGTTCATTCCTCTTATTAATGAATACCCATAAAAAATAATTCATGGTTTTAATAATTAAAAATGAGAAGTATTAGTGTAGTAGTGAGTTGGGTAGTAAAGACAAATACATGTAAAAATGAAAGGATCAAAACTCTTTGCTTGCTGATAATTAAACAAAAAAAAAGAATATTTTCTGATCCAATAAATTAAAAGTTAGATTTTTTAACAAGTGAAAAGCTGAATCATTTTCACCCTTTCAGCACAGTCGGTGTTATTCATAAACAGTTGGTGCTCTGCCTGCTCGAATGTTTCATTAATGAATCAATTAAAATATAGCAGAAAGAGATTTAATCTAGACAGACAAGACAAATATGGTGGTTCTATGTTCTATGTTAACACACTCCACTTCATCAAGAACCTACTCAAGTTTTGATTGGGCGTTCAGAGAAGTTTCCTCACCAGCAGCTGCACTGATAAGCCAGTCAACTACACAGTAAATTCTGTTTTGTTTTGTTTGGATTTGTCTTGTAAATGAAAAGCCGTGCGAACCTACAGAAAGGACAAAGGACACTTCTGAAACAGGTCTATTTACATGGTTGCGCTGCACTCAAAGGCTATTAAAGATAAGCTCTCCGCTCACTCTCTTATCTCATACACATACAAAACAACTCCCACGATGTCTGCATCTCCTCGACCTGCACTAATGCCGTGTGAAACATACAGGGCTGCTCGGAAAACACAACGCTTTGAAACGGAGAAAATCAAACGGAGAAATCAATGCACTGTAAGGACATTTCAGGAACGTCGGCCTATTACAGCACGGAGCACTAGGCATCCACAGCAGCGGCTCGCGCTCAGACACAAACAGTCAAACGCAAAGTCTTGTTTTCCATTTCAAGAACATGCTTCAGCAATACAGCACAAACACAGAAATATCACCATTATGTCCATTTAGTGCCTGAATGTAGCACACATTTCTTCTTCCTATAAAATTGGCTGCTGTGATTTTGTTTGTAATCCTACATTATACACATGTCAGTCACTAGTCACCTGGTTGACCTCTCTCTAGGACCTCCACCACTCAAGGGTTAAAGAAGCAAATATAAATATCTCTAACACAATGCATTAGGTTTTTTTTCTCACTCTAATTACTGACAAAGCATCCTCTGGGTAATCAGCGGGAGGTTAATTAGACAACCCATGGAATGCAAGGTTGTCTCATAAAAATAATGCTAATGTTGTGTGTTTATATAGTGGCCTCGTCACAGGATATCAAAAGCACTTTGTCATGAGGGAGGAGAGCTCATTTCATTCATAAACACAAACCTGACTGATACCAGCTTTCTGCGCTCCAAAACGACTACTCGTCAGCTGCAGTGTGAAGAGTCAATTAGCAATTTGTACTCGAGGACTTTTGCCAGAACGCAGTGTAATCTCTCCTGGTCCCCATTATCTTCCCCTCTCAGTGTCACACTCTCCCTTTCACATGCGCTCGCTTGCTCGGAGACCACGTTTCTTACTGCGAGCTGAGACCCACAGACGCTGTGGCGTGCGACGTCCCCTGCCACTTTGAGACAGCTCTAGTGTCGGCGCCCAGATGTGACAGAACGTCTTTTTTCCCCCTCATCAGAAACGCTGCCTCTTTCTGATATGCTGCAGAACGTGCAGTTGGAGATCGCCTCGGGCGAAGACGCCACGCCAACCTCACATCTGTCGGCTTTCATTCCTCTACAACTGCGCTGGCGGATAAAACAAGCCTACCAGATGTCACAGCAAGCCAGCATCATGACTGCTGACTCTACCTGAGATGCTATCGTTTGCTGTCAGCGAGCCACAGACGCCAATTTGAAATATTAAAAACTCTTTATCTGGCCCAGTGAAGCTCGCAAAAACCTCTCAGTTTGCCTCCTTCCTGTGGTTTTATTTAGCGCTGAGAAAAACCAGTAGAGGGGTTAACGCTTCGTCTTTTCACTTCCTGTACTGTCCTGACAGGTGGTAATGTCCATCTCCCCTGACTCTGGTCGGACACCGGGAAACGGATACCGCACAGTGACCGATTAGGCTGTCATGTCCATTAATGTGGCGGGTGACACATTACAGGCTGCTGAATTATTAATGAAGCCACTGCCAGTTACTTCCATTATATCCGAGTGCAGTTCTTCTTTTGTTACAGAAATGTTTTTTGTTACAGAAGTTAATCCCTAGTCTAATCTTCTGTACCACATACGCAATTATATTCATCTGAATTTACAGTAACTACAACTAAATTTGTTTTACGCAAACAATTCTGAAAAACGTTTAACATTGCCGGTTATAGTGGAAATCTGTGGGCATAAGTGTGTTAAATGTAGGAAAATCATTCTCTTACTCATCTGCCAATCAGAATCTCTGGGGTTGCCCGGGAGACCTTTTAATCGCACTGATATGGGGACTGGCATGCTGGTATCACACACGGACCCCCAGAAACCCCACAGGCCAGGTGGAGTAGGGAAGGAGCCGCTGGAACGGCAGAAACTGAATGATGGTGGTTTTTCCCAAGTTCGGGGGGGGGCTCCCTTTAATCCCTGTCTCTTCAGACGTGGAGCAGGGGGAAAACGCTGGTTTGATTTTTGCTTTACATCACTTTTATAGCTAAGCTGCACTTTCTCACATAGCTGGGATGGCAGGAAAAATGCACCTGGAGTCTTACCAGTCTTGCAGGACTGAAACACACTAGCATGCGAGAGCAGAACACGTTTGATTACTCTCCCATGGTTTTATATTAGCACCTGTAAACTTAAAATGCCTCACAATGCATCCAGGCATTTGGGCTATGACACTCTGGTAGACACACTACCTTTGTCTGCTAGACTGCTTTTGTCTTTGAATAAGAATTTAGATTTAGTGGCTACACAAAATTACTCATGCAAGCACACATGCGTACACACAAATTATCCATATACAAACACTTATAAAATCTTGCCTAAAACAACTAAAAGCTAACTGTTGGATTAGGCCTTATCATGCAGTTAACAGTCTGGTGTAAGACGTTTTCACACGGAGACACGCGGAAAAGCCGAACCGCTAGGTATGAGTTTGGAGATCAGATCAAAGAGAGCAGGTGTTGAGAGGAGAAGTCCAGACCACGCAATTATCTTTGTGCTGCTGCAAATATCTGACACAGGGTCAGTCACCTGTGGCAAAGATCGATATTCTTCCCTCCAGCAGCCGTGTTGTCTTTGGCGATTACACCGCTCCTCCTCAGCCAAATCGTTCCATGGGGTTTATTTATTTGTTTGCGGCGATGCAGACGAGATGGGATGCCACGGAAAGCCACTTCAGGCAGTTCACCCTTCCCTATCATGGGTCGTCTCCGTGCCGAAGGCCGACTCTCCCCTGCGCTTTCCCTGAGCTTCTGGACCGCACTACTGCTGGCAGGGTAACCATCGTTTAGTGAGACCGGCCCCACCTTTGCTCGGTTGTGTGGCCACCTGCTGGATCACACCAACCTAAATGCGGTTCAGTATTGATTTTAGCATCAAAACCTTTTTTTTTACGAGATCATGAGGGTTTCCAGAATATTATCGTTTCTAAAAAGACGATTCTCAGATGATCAGACCCAAATGATCCCAAATGATGATCCCAAATGATGACCCAATGATCAGATGATTAACCCAGCGTTAAACCCAAAAAACATATGTCAGTCAAGGCATAGCAATATTACATGCCACTGGTTGATCAACTGCAATTATTTTCAGTATGTTCCTTTCACCAGATTCAATGAATCCTGCTTGTGATTAATTTAAATTCAGTGATTGTTTATTGGTTATCTGGGGCATCCTGGATCAGAAAGAAAGTGTTTTGATTGTGTACGCTCCCAATAATCATCTGTACTTTATTAACTGTTGTTTGACCTCCAATCCAATCCAATAACTATTTCTGTTGACAAGGAACTTCATAATGAAAGGGATTGTAATGGTGAGGAAGTCGAGCTTGGAGACGATGCTTGTGCTACGAAATGCTTTGGTTTCAAGTGAAGTGAAGCCAGAACAACCTGGGTGCTTCTGATTATCAGGATAAGCACAGCTTTCCCCTCGCCCGAATGACAGATCAGCAAGCTTCATTGAGGCACTAATGCAAAGCCCCACAAATCAGATGAGGGCAACACAGAAGGCACGACGAGATCCTTGAATACTCCTGAAGTAGTAAGAGGAGTATTTGTCAGCCACTGAATAGCCAACAGTTTTGCAAAACCTAGGTTTTCTGATGGATTTTCTAAACTCTGTTTTCTCTTGGGAGAAATGTAGGATTTACAAGTCTTTCTGAAGAGCTGGAGACTGCTGTTCAGACAGTAAGCAAAAATAGGTCTCGCCTGTTCTCTGCCGATGATGTCACATGCTCTCAACAAAACCGCTGGGACTATAAGCACAGCCTGAGAAACCACAGCCAGAGAAAAGCATCCAAACCCTCACCCAACGATGTGGGAGGAACACCTTGGGCGCTGTCTCTGCCTAAAAATCCCCTGCCTGTGTATAAATGTCCCCCTGCATGCCCTGAAAGTGACAACCCTAGCTCTTTCTGCAGGATCTCACCTGATGGGGTGCTTAAGTGTTTAAACATTTCCATTCTGTGGGCATTGGAGGAAAATAAAGGCTTGCTGTCTGAAATCCTGCTGATCCGTTTCCACATCCGTTTTGATTTACAGTCCGGTGCGTTTCTGCGCCATGGGACAGGCATGAGACACGCTTTTCCTGCAGTCTCGGGCCCCGCTCAGAAAGCAGGAATGACGGAAAGAGGAAAACACTTCCTGGAGTGATCTGTGACAGGCCATGACGGCACTGAAGTCCACCGATAAATCTGTGACAGGTGGATCACAAGCCGACTGCATCAGCTGAAGATCAGTGCCATCCACATGTTCACTGACTTTGAGTGCAGAAAAAAGTGCAGAACCACACAAATCCAATGACAGCAATCTCAAGATCTCGAGAGATTTCCTCTCGAAGATGAAGCAGGATATAACGCTTTTGACGAACCAATAGAAGGAGAGGACACGTTTTTGAAGAACAGAATAAAAACTTGCACCAAACGTCTTGAAATTTAAGTTAGAACTAACTGGACCAGCCTAGAATATACTAAGGAAGTAAGACAATTCAAACGAGAGCCCACTCTTGGGAGACAGAACAGCGAGATTCAAACCAGCAGCGTTACAAGCAGCGTTACGCTACGAGCAGAAATGTTGGCAGTGGAGGCTCTACCAGCAGAAATGTTGGCAATGGAGGCTCTACCAGCAGAAACGTTGGCAGTTGAGGCTCCGAAAGCAGAAACGTTAGCAGTGGAAGTTATACCAGCAGAAACGTTGGCAGTGGAGGCTCTACCAGCAGAAATGTTAGCAGTGGAAGCTCTACCAGCAGAAACGGCAGTGGAGGCTCCACCAGCAGAAACGGCAGTGGAGGCTCTACCAGCAGAAATGTTGGCAGTGGAGGCTCTACCAGCAGAAATGTTGGCAGTGGAGGCTCTACCAGCAGACACGGCAGTGGAGGCTCTACCGGCAGAAACATTGGCAGTGGAGGATAGCGCCACACGAGGCCCCCTTGCTCGTGCATGGGAGACAGAGGGGCCTGTCATTAGCACATGGAGAATATTCCATTTCATTGTAATTACAGCTGCTAGCAGCAGCCGCTGAACCACATCGCCACTGCTCCGCCAGCATCACTCCCAGGGATGGGCACTCTGAGGGGGAAGGCGGACACAGGGGAAGGGAAGTGAATTAAACCAGGCCCTCCAATAGAGCTGTAGGCCTGACTTCTGGGCCTTCAAGTCGTCTCCTCTTTGAAGACCTTTTTATTGGGGGTGTTTGAGTGGGTGGGTGGCTTGTGGGCTTCATCATGTATGTTAAATATTGCTCTTTTGCCAGATATATAAAATGACCTAATTAGAAATATTAAACTGATGTTCTATTACATGGAACATATGGACTTAGCGTGTGTGTGGGCCTGTGTGTGTTTGTGTGTGTGTTTGTGTAACTGTGAGTGTGTGTATGTGCATATGTGTGTGTTTGTGTGTGTGTTTCTGTATGTGTTTTTGCAACTGTGAGTGTGTGCGTGTGTTTGTGTGTAACTGTGAGTGTGCATGTGTGCTTATGTGTGTGCGTGTGTATCTGTGAGTGTGAGTGTGTGTGTGTATCTGTGAATGTGAGTGTGTGTGTGTGTTTGTGTGTGTGTGTGTGTGTGTGTGTGTGTGTGTGTGTGTGTGTGTGTGTGTGTGTGT
>JAOYSI010009465.1:0-10893 GCA_025775065.1 Hiodon alosoides | reverse complement strand
TATTATTATTATTATTATTATTATTATTATTATTATTATTATTATTATTATTATTATTATTATTATTATTATTTTAGGTGCAGCTTAATAACAGACATTAAAAAGTAAAATTTCAGAGAATCACTCAGTGTTTTTTGCTGCAAAAAATCCATATCCTGCTTTTTTCCCCCAAACCTTATCATATTTTTTTTCAACAAAACCATATCCCTTCAAATAATTACTATATTCATCATTTATTAACACGTTAATGTAAAACACATTTCTCAAAATAATAAAAGATCAGGTTTCCAGGTAGGTACGAGGCTTCTGGTTGCCTTAATTCATGGTATAGTCGGTATAAAATGTGAACCATATTATTTTTGCCAGTCTGTATTTTTCAATGATCAAAATAATTGGTATACAATTCCATCAGTGATGGTTTAGTAGTAATGGTGAAACCTGTTCCACGAGAAGTGTGTTGTGGGCCAATGCCTTTGTGGATCCTAATATTTCCAGTGGCCATTAGAGGTCAGTGTGGATCGTCTGGGTGGAAATCAATGTTCTTTACTGATGAGATTAATTCTGAACACTGTTCAGCCTGCACTTAGAACGAATAATCCCACTTAGCCTGTAACACCTCTATTCCTTGATCACAGAAATTGCGCGCAATAACTTTGAGTTAGTTCTTCTTCTAAGGCTTCTGAATTGCTGTGGGCACCATTGATTTCTTTTTTTCTCGGAGCTATGTGTCACCTTCTTTGTGTACAAGTTTTTCTTTGCTGCCTCGGTCTGGTCCATTCCTTCTGCCCTTCCATGTGCACCTGCATGTACCACGGGGGCAGCGACGGAACAGGAACCAGGTACTCTCTGTGACTATTGTTAAATGTGCTTATAACAAATAATTTCTATAAATGTCTAGGTTATTTTTATTTCATATTTAATCCGATAACTATTTGATTTATGAGTATAGTCATTGTTGTATATATTTGTTTATATGGTTTGGTGTAAAAGTTTTGAGTAGATAATTATGGAGGTTATTATTTAAGTGTTATTATGGAGCTTATCTTCTAATCAGTGAAGAAGCTAATTGGAAAAAAAACTATTGCATTTCTCCTTAGATAAATCTAAGCATCTTTCTCATCTAATTATATTGTCTATTAAAAAATGGCCACTTTTTTCTCTCTCTATAATACTTATTGCAGCTTGAGTTGCCAACAGACTTGTGTGGAAAAATACTTGATAATTGCATTCTATTATTCTTACACAATGAAGAGAGTAGCTGTAGCAAACATCTCCCTCATCCGCATGTTCTGTGATTGATGAATCTCAGTGGTCAGCCCAAAACAGGTGTTACAAATCTTGAGCTGTAGCAGGCTACCATTTTGGCTACATTGACAGGTCTTGGATTAGCTGGCCTGTGGAAGTGAAGAGGCCGTGAAGCTTTCCGTGAAGTGGAAACTTGCAATTAACTCAGAAAGTGATCCTTTTATGACAAAATGTGTCTAATAGTTCTGCACAGTAATATGCCTGTGTGTCTTGGATCCCTCCCTCAAAAGATCTGTTCTGTGCAATGACCCCGACATGTCGGACATCCCAACGGACATCCCTGCAGACACGGTTAAGCTGCGGCTGGAGAAGACAGCAGTTCGCCGCATTCCAATGGCGGCATTCCACTACTTGCCTGGCCTGCGCTACCTGTGGGTAGCCTACTGCGCAGTGGCCACACTGGACCCCGGTGCCTTGCGCAACATGCGGATGCTACACGAGCTGCGGCTAGACGGTAACCAGCTGGCCACCTTCCCCTGGGAGGCCCTGTGGGAGACACCACGGCTGCGCACACTGGACCTGCACAACAATCGGCTGGCCTCCGTGCCCACCGATGCCGCCCCACTCCTGCTGGGACTCACCTACCTGGACCTCTCCAGCAACCGCCTGACCACACTACCCCCCGACCTGGTGGACATCTGGCCCCCTTTCTCCGGCATGCTCAAGGCATCCAACTCCTCGCAGAAATTAGTGCTGGGTATGTAAGGAGGACTTTGTGTGATTTCTCAGAGCAAACTTTAATGACATGCTATTTATTGATCTATCACTGTACTGACTAACTAGAGAGACCACAATGGCATATGTTTTACATTTACTTTAGTTTAACCTTTGCTGTTCTATACATTGATGGGGAATTACTTAGATAATCAATTCATAGAATGAATAAACTGGAGACAGGTCAGAACAGTTATTACATATATTTGTATTGGCGGCGATGTTATGACAAATAATGGGCAAATATTTGTTATTTCAAAATTTATTTGCATTTCTGCATCATAAACCCTAAAAAAAAAAGAAAAAAAAAGAAACATTCATTTTCTCCTAGTTCTGTGTAGCAAGAGTGGGAATTGTCTGCGATTTGTCACAGTAAATTGCATATACGTTATCCACATAAAGGAACATCATGCTGTCTTACTCAGCACAGTCCATAATTATTAATAATGAATTTATCATGTTGAATTAATTTGAAATAATGTTTGCTTAATGATGCCGATGCCTATGCCCAGATAGACTAGCTGATGCAATGATGAAGATGAATCCCCCAAATTCAAACCTACCACCTTCTGGTCAACAATCTTTATTTCAATAATAGTTCCAATGATTCACTACAAAAGTCAATGCAAGCAACCATACTAGTAGAGCTGGCTTGTCTAGAAGAAGTGACTGTAGCTGTATCTGGACACTGTCTGTGCCAATCCTGGAGAAACATTTGGAGAAGCGGTGTACATGGTAGAAAATGCATTGTGCATTATGATTCACAGTTTAAACGTATGATTTCCTTGATAATCTTCTTGTCATTAAAGTTGTCGTGGTAGTGGTGCGGTCAGCGCCAGCTTTTACCAGTTCTAGGAACAGAAACTTCTTGTTCAGAGTAGATATCATTGTGTGAGTCCGCAGGCAGGATGGCTTACTCAATAACTATTTTAACAACCAAGGAGGTATTGCAATTTAGATGAACAGAACCTTCAGTCCAGACTTAATTGCACCTTTATATCTTGAACTATATATTAAGTATTTCAAGTTTTGGGGTTTTGGACAGAATTTGAATACTGATATAATAATAGAAAATCTAAAACCTTAGGCAGACCATTCAATAACCCAAGCCAAATTGAGGAAGCTTGCCTGCTGTTGAAATACGTTAACAGTTAACCATTCAGTATGTTTCCTTCATAATGTATATATTCACTATATAGACAAAATTATTGGGACACCTATACATTACACCTACAGGAGCTTTTATGACATCCCATTCTAAATCCATAGGCATTATTATCAAGTTGGTCCCCCCTTTGCAGCTATAACTGCTTCCACTCTTCTGGGAAGGCATTCTACAAGATTTTGGAGTGTGTCTGTTGGAAATTTTGCATTTGTGAGGTCAGACACTGATGTTGGATGAGAGGGTCTGGCTCACAATCTTCGTTCTAGTTCATCCCAAAGTTGTTTGATAGGATTGAGGTCAGGGCTCTGTGCAGGCCAGTCAAGTTCTTCCACACCAAACTCATCCAATGGATCTTGCTTTGTGGACCTTGCTTTGTGTACTGGGGCACAGTCATGCCGGAATAGAAAAGGGGTTTCCCCAAAATGTTTCCACAAAGTTGGAAACAGAATTTTCCAAAATGTCTTGGTAAGCTGAGGCATTAACAAAAACAACCCCATAGCATTATCCCTCCTCCACCAAACTTCACAGTTGGCACAATGCAGGCAGGCAGGAAATGTTCTCCTGGCATTCGCCAAACCCAGACTCATCCATCAGCCTGCCAGATAGAGAAGCGTGATTCGTCACTCAGCAGAACACGTTTTCCACTGCTCCAGAGTCCAGTGGCGGCATGCTTTACACCACTCCATCCGACACTTGGCATTGTGCTTGGAGATAGACAGCTGCTGAACCATGGAAACCCATGCCATGAAGCTCGGACAGTTTTTGTGCTGATGTTAATGCCAGAGGAGGTTTGGAACTCTGCAGTTATTGAGTCAGCAGAGCGTTAGTGACTTTTACGCACTATGCGCCTCAGCACTCGGCGACTCCTCTCTGTAACTTTACGTGGTCTGCCACTTCGTGGCTGAGTTACTGTGGTTCCTAAACCCTTCCACATTGCAATAATACCACTTACAGTTGATCATGGAATATCTAGCAGGGAAGAAATTTCACGTACTGTACCACGCTCGAATTCAGTGAGCTCTTTAGAACGACCCATTCTTTCACAAATGTTTGTATAGACAGATATGGCTAGGTACTTGATTTTATACACCTGTGGCAATGGGACTGAATGAAACACCTGAATTTAATGACTAAGAGGTGTGGCCCAATACTTTTGTCCATATATATATATTAGGGCTGTCAAACAATTAAAATAATTTATTGCATTAATCGCATGATTTTCTGTAGTTAATTGCGATTCATTTTTTATCCAAAGTTCACTGTAATTTTCAGTTTTTCATGTCTCCGATGTTTATAGGCCTACTTCCTGAGCGATGAAGTTAGAACACGTGTGCTTGTTATCGTCTACAGTTTAAATCCCCAACATTGCTATTGCGTTCACTATTGTGTTTGTTAGCTTGTTAGCTTGTTAGCTTGTTAGCTTGGTGCTTGTTGACTTGTCCATTTGCATCCTGCGCATGAACTCTAAAAGAGCTGCTGTCCTGCATTGCTAGCCCTCTCACTACTGCAGCCAGTGTCAACTCTGTTTTAATTTGTACATAATACTTCAGACTCGAGGTACTTTGGTGATACACAAATTCACCCTTACAGTAGAGCTGCAAATAACATTGCTTTTATCCAAAGACCCATCTGTAAGGGTTTTGTAATAAAACTGGCCGTTTTGCAACTGTTGTCACAGGAACATCAAGCTGCTTGGAGATGGTCTTGTAGCCTTTACTTTTACCGTGCTTGTCTATTTTTTTTGTTCTGATCTCCTCAGACAATCTCTCCTTTGCTTTCTCTGGTCCATGTTCATTGTGGTTCAGTTGCAAATATTATTAAGTAGTTCAAGGCCCAAAGAACTTTAGCCAACCTCCCTGGGCGCGGCCGCAAGAGGAAAATCGATCCCAGATTGAACAGAAGGTTAGTGTGGCAGAAAAAGAACCAAGGATAACTTCCAAAGAGATACAAGTTGAACTCCCAGGTGAAGCAACGTCAGTTTCTGATCACACCATCTGTTTCATTTTGAGCGAAAGTGGCCTCCATGGGAGAAGACCCTGGAAAGAAAAACATTAAGCCAGACTGACATTTGCTAAAATGCATATTGAAAAGTCGCAATCCTTCTGGGAGAATGTCCTTTAGACAGATGAGTCAAAACTGGAGCTTTTTGGCAAGTCACACCAGCTCTATGTTCGCAGACGAAAAAATTTAACTTTCAAAGAAAAGAACACCATACCTACAGTAAAACATGAAGGAGGCTTGATTATATTTTGGGGCTGCTTTGGTGCACCTGGCACAGGGTGCCTTGAATCTGTGCAGGGCACGATGAAATCTCAAGACTATCAAGGCATTCTGGAGCAAAACATACTGCCCAGTGTCAGAAAGCTATGTCTCGGTCGCAGGTCACGGGTCCTCCAACAGAATAATGACCCAAAACACAAAGCTAAAAGCACCCAAGAATGGATAAGAAAAAAACATTGGACTGCTCTGAAGTGGCCTTCTATGAATCCTGATCTGAATCCTATGGAACCTATGAATCTATGGAAAGAGCTGAAACTTGCAGTCTGAAGAAGGCAACCATCAAACTTCAGACAGCAGGAGCAGTTTGCTCTGGAAGAGTGGGCCAAACTACCTACACTACAGAAAATGTTTTATTGCAGTGATTGTCTCTAAAGGTTGTGCAACAAAATATTAGGTTGAGGGTCCCATCATTTTTGTCCATGCCATTTTCATTTGTTTTATTATTTACAATATTATGTTGAAAAACTAAATCGAAAGCAAAGTCTGATTTCTATAAAATATGGAATAAACAATGGTGGATGCTAATTTTGTCAGTTTCAAGTTATTTCAGAGGAAATTGTGCATTCTTCGTTTCTTGTGGAGAGGTACCAACAAATTTGACCACATCTGTGTGTGTGTGTGTGTGTGTGTGTGTGTGTGTTTGTGTATATATGTATATATAATGCAAGAATCATCCTAACAGTATGTTCGCAGTACATCTGAAACTGTGATATTTGTCTAGATAACACCTAATATAATTATTGTCTAAATAATACAGTACTGTGTATATTACAGTATTTTGTGTGACCACCTTTGCCTTCAAAATTTCATCTTGGGTACACTGTCATGCAGTTTTATAGGAAAATCTTTAGGTAGATTGTGCTAAGCATCATGGATAACTTTTCACAGTTCTTCTACAGACTTTGGCTGTCTCGCTTACTTTTGTCTGTCCAGGTAATCCCAGACAGCCTCGATGACGTTGAGAAATGGGCTCTGTGGAGGCACATATCATCTGTTGCAGAACTCCTTGTTCTTCTTTTGTAAAAATTGTTTTGGAGCGTTTGGAAATAATAAAAAAATGTTTTTTCTATTGACACAATACTGCAGAAAATATGTATGTAAAAAAACTTGCATTAGTGTTTTGCACAGTACTGTATGTTAAAATATTTATACTTCTGATAGATATTTAAAAGGTTAGAGAAAATTAGCTGCTGCTGCCTGAGTTTGATATGATTAACATCTTTACGGCATTTTATCCCTATAACAGTTTTAATGATTTAAGTGCAACAGGGCTTCAGGGGTATCATCTGCTGTCTTGCACACACACTTTGGCTTTTATCATGAAGTAGTCACACTAGACTGGAGATATTGTAAGTTTATCTAGGTTAAATTATAGTATTTTGTGGAATCGGTTACTTTAGGAGGGTCAAACCACAAATTTTTGCTTTAGTTTTTTAAATTAGTTTTTTTCTCCTAGCTAAGGATATTATTGTATTCCTGTTTGGTCAACAGTTTTTGGGCTACCAGAACAGGGTCAGCAGAGTTCCTTCAGTTATAGTCACCAATGACCTGAAATGCACAAGTGAGCTGATCCCTGATCAACTTTAATTCCAGCAGCGAAGGCCTTGGGTGGCATTAAAATCCTACTACCCCAGGGTCCTGCCAAATCCCACCAGAGCTAGCGTCCTTGCCGTCTGGTGTAATCTGAGGGACCCAAGCATGCTGCTGCCTTAAACTCTTGAATATGTAATAACCTGTAAACGTCGCACCCCCATCGCAAGATTTTCTGTTAGGTATTATGTTAGCCCATTGGTGGTGGTTAGTCCTTTGAGGATTAGGTGTTTTTTCTGATACCTTAACCCGCCCCACCCACCAAAACACTGAATTTAGTTTAGCTAAATTTACCAAACGTCTGCATCTGAGGGAGCAGACAAGGCAGATACCATACAAGCATGGTGCAACCACTATTAATCTGTTGATCACTTCAACTTATCTGTTAAGGGACTGATTAGAAGCTTATTTGTCCACTGCTGATACCATCTGGCAGTATGAAGAGAGAGCAACACAGAACAAGTAAGACGGGGGGATGTAGTAATTCATTGGTGCTTGTGGGTGTTATGAAATCAGTAGGCACGTATCCATCATCAACCAGAACCTTCATATCCACAGCGGCAGGTGAACAAATGATGGAAAAGCAGTTCATGTGTACTGCTCATAGACGAGCTATAATCCAATTAGCACAAAGCCCCCTTATTTCCTGACCCCAGAGGCAGAACTCCTGGAAAATGACACAATAGTAGATACATACGTCTACTAAAGCAAACAGTGAGGAGCTGACTATATTGTTTAGCAACTTCAGTACTTTTTGTTTGTTCCTGGTTCATGCTGCCTGGACTGCACTGAAGATGATACCCCTCTACGGGCTGGACACATCTTCTCTCATCATACACAATTACTATAAATCAATCAGTCCAACTTATTGCATACATTGAAAACTTGGAGGGTATTGATACATTCCCTCACAATCAACTGCTGTTCCACTGCACTAGATAGATGACTTAAAATGCTGATACAGTTTACTATGCATTTAGTAGTTTGGTAGCACAAGGAACCAATGGGTGTTTGAACACGTTATTCTTGGCCATGGGCATTCTGAAGCACCAGAAAGAAGCCTCTGGAACTAACGGTATAGAAGATGGGAGGGCTCACCATCGACAGCCAGTGCCTTCTTTTTGGTTGCCCTGTGGAACAGACTGCTCAAATGTGCCTTTGGTCAACCAGTTATTTTTCTGGCTGTGTTTAATATCTTCATGCTTTGGACCGACAACTATAAATCTCACCTCTCCTTCCTAGGTCTACAAGACAACCCCTGGTTCTGCGACTGCCGGATCTCCAAGCTGCTGGAGCTATCTAGAATGGCGGAGACCCCGTTGGTGCTGCTGGATCCCTCACTGTCCTGCAGTGGACCAGAGAATCTGGCAGGAGTGCCCTTCCAGCTGGCTGAGTTGAACCAGTGCCGGAAGCCCTCAGTGGCCACCTCGGTCAACCGTGTCACCTCTCCGCTGGGCAGCAACGTGCTCCTGCGCTGCGATGCTACAGGCTATCCCACACCCACCCTTGTCTGGAGTAAGGCCAGTGGCCCGCCTCTTAACAACACAGGTAACACTGCAGGAATGAGGGAAGGAACTGTAAGATCATTCCAATCTGGCCACATTTTATATATACAATCTAAGCTCATCAGTCATTAAAATATAGCCCCTACCACCAGTCTTGTTTTGTGGGTAATATGGATGAGAATGAGGTCGCTCTAGATAAGGATTTGACTCCTTTTAGGCAATATAAATTATTCATTGTTTTTAGCATCTCTCAGTTCCTATTGCCAGCGACATTTGAATAATCAAATTTACTGTGTGCTGCTGACACAGAATATTATCTCTTTGTTACTACATCCTGAATAAAAAGTTGACTAAAACATCTGATCGGATCCCTATCCAGGTGACAACCAGAAAACAGTAAGGATTGAAAAGTTTGGAGAAGCTGCCGTGTCTTTAGTGATAAATCTTTGGTGGCAGATTTCAGGATTACAGAGTAAACTTGATCATAATTGTGGAACCTCTGGCCCTCTTTTTGTGCTGTGCTAATTGGCTGCTACCTATGCCAGTTTTGGTGGTAGGTTTTGAGGTACAAGTTACAGTTGAGTCCTCTATCTTAACCTTGATAAATGCTACAACGAAGCAACCACAATTCCCTGGGACTAAACACTTTATGTTGTTAGTGTTTAGTGAATAAGAATCCAAAGATAACAATAAAAACAATGTTCTTTTTTTTTCTCACCAACAGTCCAGGAGTCCCCAGGAGAGGGAATCCGATGGTCTATTATCAGTCTGAATGGGATACTATATAAGGATGCTGGGGAGTACCGCTGCAGGGCCAAGAATTTGGCTGGAATATCTGAGGCATCCATCTCTCTGGTGGTGGTAGGTGTGATCACTACCACCCTGTCCCCGCAGATGTTCTCAGAGTCCAGAGCGGCCAGCCAGGCCTGGATTGACTCTGTCCTGGTGACCTCCCCTGCCACCACTCCACCCTTTACAACCACCAACATTGCCCCAACCATACCTCTAGGCCCTGCCAAGAAAAAGGCCATGTCTGCTCGGGGCCAGCAGAGGGCACGTTCCCAGAAGGAAAAGCTGAAGAAGGGGCAACAAGCAAGCATGAAACCAAATGACAGAGGCAAGAATGTAGAGAACGCCACTGTATCTGCTGGTCAGAAACTTGCCATCAGGAACATCCAAGCAGCTGAAGAGGCCCCCGAGAGCGTGGTGCTGCTGTGGAAGGCTGACGGGGGGCAGGGGAGCATTCCTCTCTCTATAGTTTACTCCCCTCATGGGGAGAAAGAGAAACGCACTGCCACTGTGGAGGCAGGGAGAGGCAGGCTCCTCCTGGTGGATCTGAAGCCCCAAACTAAATACATGGCCTGCCTGATCGCCGGCAGCCTGCCGAAGAAGAGCCAGTGTGTGACGTTTACCACAGCAGAGCCCGGGGTAGAGGACCGTCTGGTTTGGGTGCTCATGATCGCTGGCAGCCTGGCCTGTGCTTTAGCCCTGCCCCTAGTTGCTGTGCTGCTTTGCAAGGCCTGTTTCCTCTGCAGGGCAACAGGGGACCCCGGCGGTGGGGGGAGCAATGACCTGTCCAAGGACACTTACGTGAACTTTGAGATGCTATCCCTGAAGCAGAGGACACTTGGCAGCGAGCTGTGGATCCGGAGGCTGACCCAGGAGTCGGAGAGGATGCTCCTCTGTTCCAGGAACAGCTTCGACTCTGAGCTGACCCTCAGGAGCGAGAGCTCCCGGTCCGAATATGTTTGCTAGCTCTAGGACAAAAGAACATGTGGGATCAGGCCTTGTTCATGTTCGGTTTCTCTGTGGTGAAGCGTTTGTTTGTGTCATATTCCTGAAAGGTAGGATACTGCAAGAAGGAAATAAATCAGAACCTGAGGACTGAAGTCAGTTATGGCTGAGGTCTTAACCCGAAAAAACAATGATTCTTTCATACAGAGCTAATCTGCTGTATTGATGCCCATGTGTAACTGCATAAAACTACAGTCATTAGAATAAGTGGTCCTGAAATTCAGACTGTATGGTGTTACACCGGCAATAGTTCCATGCCCACCAGGCATGTGCTTCAAGTGCTGACTGTGTAAAAGTCATTAAATCATTAGCTGTAAATTAAATAACAATAATATAAAACAGAACAGGAATTATAGTTCATCAAACTTTTTAAAAACAAGTTTGGGAGACTGCTGATATTTCAAGAAAACGAAGAAGAGTCAACCCTGAGAAACTGGATGCATTTTTTTTTTTAACCCTGCCTGTCTGTACATTTTTAGGCATTTAGACGATGGCTGCCTTATCTGATGACAATTAGTATTATATATATTTCAAAAGTTA
>JAOYSI010009464.1:0-10893 GCA_025775065.1 Hiodon alosoides | reverse complement strand
GTGTGTGTGTGTGTGTGCGTGTGTGCGTGTGTGTGTGTGTGTGTGTGTGTGTGTGTGTGTGTGTGTGTTCATGTGTGTGCATGTGTGTGTGCGTGTGTGTGTGCGTGAGTGTGTGTGCATAGTCAATTTCATCTCCCAGGCTTTAACGGTGAAATCGGGTGAAGCAACACCACCCATCCCCCGTCCCAATTACGCTGGCGTTTGCATAGCAGCCCCGCGCCTGGCGTGAATGAAAGCCGAAAGAAGAAGGGACCCAAGGGCCCGACATAATTTATGTCCTTCTCCCCGTGTGGAACAGTCGGGTCAGCGTTTTCGTTCCGGTCTTCCTGTGGGAGAGCGTCGCCATTCTACCTGATTTATGCGTTCCCCAGGACGAGTGGCAATTCCGCTGTTTATTTGCACCTTCGCGTCAGCCCGACTCATCTACGTTTTACGTTTCTATGCTCGGCACGACATCACGGGGGGAAATGCTTATGTTTAGGTGGCGTAATATGTTAATAACCATGCAAACTTTTCGGTGGGGGAAAATTAACTTTTAAAGTTTATTTGTTTGTGGCGATTTGAACAGTAATGGGCATTGGTCCACTAATCTCGTACCGCTGGGAGAGCAACTTGTTATACCACCAGTGACACTATGCCATATTAGCCTGACTTAAACTATTGAGAAAAAATTAATAAGTAAATTGAAAAAAAAAACAAGAGGTCTCTTATTATCAGATTCTCTGTTTGTTATTGTTATTATGACATAGATCATGGTTTGAGAAAATGATATGGACCGGCTATTTTCCACAATAGCCGGCCTCGTCCTGGGATCAGTTCTTTCCCGGGATGAAGACATCAGACGAACACCGGTTGGCTTTCGCTAATGCGACCCGCTCCGTGCAGCCCACGTTTCCCATCTGCTGAGCCCATGTGAGTCTCCTGGACCCCGCCCTACAAAGTCTCCCTGCGCAAGCCTCTGGCCACCGTAAATCTATCCCATCTGTGTGTTGGGAGGGGCCGTCCTACGTGGAATCGGTAAGCAATAGTTTGTCCTTGGTGATGGCACGTGTGGGCCGTGCCAGGGCCTGTCTTCTCAGACACACTTATATGTAACGATAGTGTTGTTCCTACGATTTGAACCAACAACCTGCAGGTTGATGACAATCCATTACCCCCCCAGTACCCCTTTTTTTCAGACATCGATCTGTGCGCTGTTTACAGAACAGCCTGTGCTCCAGGGCCAGTGCGAAACGTGATGTTTCCTAAACAACATGATTGGTGGTGGGGCGGGGGGGGGTGGTTTCTGAGTTACCATGTGGTTTTTACATTGAAAAGTAATTGGTCACATTTTCAGACTCGGGTGACTAATAAGAATTACGGACGTAAAACAGAAGTCCAAAACAGTGCGTTAACAGGGCCGAGAGAACCATGGGTTTTGCGGTCCTGGTTCGGCCCAGTTGGTTTACAGACATGGCACAGAGGGGATTGGGCTTTGAAGCCCACACCATGTTTTATTCGGTTCAGAATGCACGAGTGGGGAACCGGGCTGCTGCCTCCAGGCTCCCGTGTTACTAAGGAAACGCTCTGAAAGAACTCTGGCTCGGTCCTACAACAAGCGCTAAATACAGACATCAGGGGGCCTAGGACTTTAAAGTCCAAAGCCAAACACTTTACAGGTGGCTGCGAGGAGCGGGGATTGCGATATTGAACGGAAACCAGAAACATTTCAGATTTGACTCCCGAGAGAGGCACAGCTGTTACATCAGTGGAAAGGGCAGTTAACCTGAATTGCTACGGGAAATATCCAGAGATTAGTGTAAAATTGTGAACGGTGGGTTACTCTGGACAAGGGTTTCTTCCAAGTAAGAGAAGTCATTATAATCAGTGTTTCAGTCAGAATTCAGACCGTTATAGATAAAGTATTATGTTTAATCAACTTTTTCTTTTGGAATTTCCTGAACACAAAAATGTCGGTCCGTGCGGCTGGTCACGGTTGTGGGGACAGCTGTTTTCAGCTCCCCGTTCGGGAAGACCCCGATCCTGGGACCAGAGCCAATAGCGGCCGCTCAGATACCCTTCCCACAATCCACTGCAGAGAGAGAATTGATTTGGTTAAACGTTTCCAACTGCCGAGGAGGCCCGTGCGAGGGCTAACCCATCCATTTGTTTTTTTCAGTTTTTTTCTTTCCAGATTAACATCAAAGTCATTATGCGTTGCTAATGAGCTCTAGATTGGAGGAAATAGGAGTTTGGGGCTATTTATTAAGATATGCCGCTTCACCCACGATCATTATGTCACATGTAGGGTCATCTGCTACATCTTTCAGATCAATTAGTCTGGTCAGATCACCGGGGTCGGTATGCCTCACCCGTCTGGCCCTTATAGTGTTTGTCTCTGGTCAACTGGTACATCACGACATTGCCTCTATATCCTCTTATCGACAACTGGTTTTGATTGCTACTCTCATTATTTTGGTACAGTATGTATAAAAGCAATTCAGTTGCCTGATATTTTTTCCGCCCTAAAAAAGAGAGGAATGTGTTGGGGAGTTAATCTGAACAGATTTAAAAAGATAAACACCCGAGACATCTGACTTCTCTCCCACCAGGCCCCCTTTCCTTCATAACAGCCCGGACAGCAGGGCTACGTTGTCAACCGTCGTCTGGATAAAAGCGCTAGCTTTTAGTGATGTTACCAGGCTTTCATATTCCCCAGCGGAGCAACAATAACATTTAGCTACTTTTTAACCATTTCTTGTTGTGGTGAACCCTGAATCTCAAGGCATCCCGCAACACCACTTAAAATATAATAATAAAAACATTTACAAGCTGGCATTTATGGGGCAGCAGTCCCACTTTCAATACTCCGGGCTAAAGGGCCCAACTCAAATGCCGGCATTTGAATTTATTGTGTGAAAACTGACACCATCTCTGCGGCTACTTCGGAGTCCAGGTTACCACCTGATGGCCGGAAGTCGAGACATCGTTACGCACAGGTGCTGGATATTTCGCCAGTTGGAAAGCAATTGGAAGATGACCTTCAAAGTTTTCCCTCCCCTCATTTAAAAAGCTGGCCTCAGTTTTGTCACACAACCTTTAGTACTCCGTTAAATGAAGGAATCGCGGCTGAACAATTCATGTGGCTAACGTCGGCGATATCGGCCAGCAGCCTTTAAGCGGGACATAGCATCACAAATTATTTAAGGCCTGATGCCTGCTCGGAATTCTAGCGATTTGCTACCGATTTTGCTACTCACGGGGCCGAAAATAATGTTCCAAGGGCTTGCCTTTCATCTCTCCGTCTGCTTCCTCTCTGCGGCCGTGACAACCAATTCTAGTGACGGAGGGCGGTTCTCCTGAATAATGCATTCGAGTTGGAACAGGTAATAGGTGCTAATGGCCATTTGTTTTTATATCAGTGTGGACCAGTATGTCTCTCCCATTCAATTCATGAGGCTGAACGTGTTGAACATGTTTCCTCAAATGATGAGACTGAATAAGAAAACAGTTTTGAAAGACATGACTAGCATAAACATTGATCCATACATTACGGGTATTCTGTTAAAATAAAATAACAAACAATTGGAGTTTAGTTTTTCTCTCTCTCTCGCTCTCTCTTTTTCCCTGAGTATTCTTTCTTTACAGAAATATTAATAGCTTAATATTAATGATTAATGATTGAGAATAATTTAAGGGTGAGGCACCCTGATCCTTGGCGTCCACGAGCACTTTTTACAGACCGCTCTTTAGTCACATGACCGCTTTCCATGGTAAAACAATTATGGATTTGTTTGTAGGGGAGGTCTCCATGTTTCCCCAAATATAATGCATTGCAAAAATGTGTTTCCTGGCTTTGTCGTGTATCTAAAAAAAATTGCTGGGAAATAGTGCTCTTTATAAAAGAAAAAGAAGAGGGAAAAAAAGTAAGTCATCAATGGATTTTAATCTTTGCCGAATGCACCATAAAAGCGAAAAAAAAAATGGCTTCATGAAATGATTAAGGATCCACCTGCACTTTTTGATAAATTAACAGTAAGTAAAACCAGATGATCCTAATCAGGAGGGACAGACGCTGCTGGACGAGGTTTAAAACTGGACCTTAAATAATATTCTTAAACATGACTCCTAGACATGGAATGTGTGGTCAAGAAACGCAGCAAACGACCTAAAAAATTATTCAAATTTTTCCCCCAGAGTGGCTCAGCCGCTCGCCCGAGCGCAGACTGAGCCCTGTGAGCTGGAGTTGGCAAGTTCAGGTCTGGTCCAGTCAGCTGAAATAAACTCACTGAGCTAGTTTCAGAAACAAAAAAGACAGCTCAACGCCGTGAGTGATGCTTTGCTTCGAAAAACAAGCGGCGCTAAAATGTATCGCGATTTGCTCATTATCACAGGAATCTTACTGGATAGGATTCAGCGAACGCCTTCTTCAGGAGTATACTATTCCCCTAGCAATAGTCATAATTATCTGTCAACGTTAAAGACATAAAATTAAAAAAATAAAACACTGACAGTTTCTATGGAATGCTGCGTGAAGGTATTTGACAGTTTGTCAACCACCGACGTCTCATTCGATCCGTCCGTCTCCCCGGGTCCATGCAAGTCAGTCGTGACAGGAAAGGCAAAATACTGGCTTAGATATTGAGTATTAGTCATGTGGTCATTTAAACAGATAGCTGTGTTGAAAAGATAGAGGTTTTCTGTGAAAGCATTTCACGCTCAAGAATTGCTAATGTAGCAGAAAAAATAAATATATCTTCTAGCATTCTTGGCTAATTGCTCAAAACAAAACATGCAGGCTCTGTGGCGAGGCAGAGAAAACTGGCAGAGATTGTTAACCAAAATATTACTGGCATTTTTAATATCTCTCACTTCTGCAGAGAATCACAATGTAACAAAGTCTTGCATTGATTTGAATACACATTAAGGTCTAACAAAGTCTGAAGTGTCATCTGCAAGTTATGTATGGAAATCTGGAAACACAGGCAAACCGATAACCAAAACATCCTCAGGTAACAGTTGACTGCAACTTTGAGACTGGAAAGCTGTCAAACAACACAGCTGTCACTCAAGGGGGTGAACTCCATTGTTCCTGTTTAAGCCTGAAGTTTACAAACTATATTAAGTAGAGGCTTTGAAATCAAACAAGCATTGATTGTTACTGCTGAATTTTGGGACAATATCCTGCTGTTCAGAAAGTTTTAAGAGGATACCACCAGTTCCAGTTTACTTGCTGTGTTTATTATATTGTGAGCCAAACGATATTGAACAATTTTAGATTTCTTCCATTTTCCCCCCACAGCTGGGGTTATTGTTTAGATGTGATCAGAGTAAGGATGCGGGCAGTGGTTGGAGGTGCGCTGACAGTCTGCGGAACCGCAGAAGATCTTATCTGGAAGAAGTGAAAAATAACCCTCAAAGGGCCTGTCAGGAAAGACGGGGGATTTTAAGCGAACAATGCAAGCGGCTGCTTGCGCGGACGCTGGAGGCGGCGGACGTCATCCAGCCCCTTCACACGACCCGCTGTGTACACAGCCGAGCCCAAAAATAAAACGCGTCTCCTCCGCGGGTCGGGGATGGCGGCAGATGAAGCGGAGACGGAGCCGGGCTGGGCGATCCCAGTACCAGGGGGTCAGAGTCTCGCAGGCTTTACAGTCACCTTTCAGTTACTGATGTTTTACACGGTAAATACCAGGGGAGGCGATTTTAGTACACACGTGGCGTTTCATCAGTGTCAAAAGGCATGGTAGGGCGAAAAACATCATATCATGGAGTCTTTGGTTCACCAATATCTCGGAGGGTCAAATGATATTGTTTGGGAATTGTGTGATCCTAAACATTTAGTTTGCACTGCTGATTGTGCTATGCAGTTGTAATGCCAAGATCATGGTTTATGGCAAATGCTACATGCAATACTGTACACGGATTGCTGCTGGACAGATTTTATTCCAATGGATTTTATTCAAATCGGTCAGGTGACCCAGTCACCTATGTGGGGGCTGCAGTTTTGTTTACAGCAATGCGCAAATCAAATCTCAATCAAAATGATTCTGCTGGGCTGACAAAAAGGGGTGTTGAAACATGGATTGTCTATTAAGGGGCAAGTATATATGTTTTCGGGTATGCCGACTAAAATTTCCTCGTGCATTGTTGTGAGAGTTTGTGCATGGTATACGCCAGTATGGACTCATCATGGTCCTTTCATCCGGTGATCTTGGTCACTACCAGTAGAGATTAATTTTTTCAGTTAGCGCGGCCAGACTGGACAGAGCATATACGTCTCCCCAGGAAACCTATTTTAGCGAAAAATTTCACATTTTGGGAGGATAATTGGAGCGCTAAGTCCCTTTCTCAATGGTAGGAGTTGGGGAAGGCTCAAATGACGGTCTGCTGCCAGCAGCACGTATCTCATTCGTCAGTGGAGGCGAAACTAGCCGTTCTCGAATTAGAGCAAATGTGGGGGCGGGCAGCTTACCTGGGGGAGATGCAGGAGTTGGGTGAAACAGCTCATGACAAGGTGAAAGGGTCAGTGACAGGGCAGTAAGACCTTGATGCTCCCACCTACTTTGAGAAGTCAGCAAAGTGGGCATCTGATGAACGCGAGACGTCTGACCCGACAGGGAGGCTGGCTGGCACGTTTTTCACAGGGCTGTGCAGGAATGAACGCTCCGTTCTGCTGAGCGTCTCCCGGATTGGCCAGCTTTAACGGCACGGCGGATAGAAGCACTGGGATTAACAAAGGGATGGCGCACCATTGGTCTACAGACTGCCCTCCTGGGTTACTTGGGCAGCCGGCAGACTTTTTTTGGAAATTTTTATGAGTTTGTAGAAACTTCAGAAGAAAATAGATTTCTATCGTTTGGAATTTATTATTTATCTATCGAATTTATTTTTCCATGTCTGCTCGAGATTTGTGGTCAATAATCCAGTGGCATCTTTCTCCATAGTAAATCTAGTGTCTGTGTCTTTCTCCAGAACTAAATTCACTGCAGACGTGCACATCTTACAAGGGATTCACGGTCATTAGTGTAGTCCCTGGGAACAGCTGGTAAGCATATTAAAATCCATTGGCATTACTATTGGAAAAATAGAAAAACACAAATTAGAATTTAGATCATCGTTATGCGATCGCTATGGAGCTGGGGGACTTAATGAAACTGGTGAAATGCGAATTAAAGAAATGTCTCCTGCGCATAGAAACAAAGGAGGGCTATTTTCTCTTTGGGTTAATAACTTACCATCCCTGACGAAATGATAACACTTAGTCTTAGTCGGGCCTGTTTATTGTCATCATTGCAAAACCGGCAAAAACTCTCCCCGATCGCCTTTGATTGTCTAAGAATTAAAATCAGTCCAAAGCCAAGTACCGTATTTTCCAGACAGCTGTGCACACAGCAGGCCGGCATCTGCCAAATTGTCTCCTTGAGAATTTTCTTGCCGTATTTTACACCAAATCAATGTCAAACTTTAAAAAAAAAAAGATTTGCATTATGCAAATATCATGCCAGAACAGTGTATATCAATCCATTTTCTTTATCTGGATTTTCTGTCTTGAGAATATATGTTTAAAATGTTGCATAAATACCATTTTTGTGGGATTCATATCACATAACTAATAATAGGAATAATATTCTTACAGTACTGGCTATCTAAATGTGTGCACATGGTTGATTTGGTTTAGTTCAGTTCATTTAAATTCAGCTACTGAAGTTTTAAACGATAAATCCGCATCACTGTTATGTTGTCAAAAAAGCTTAATCTGTGAGAGATTATCTTCAGCAAAACGTTGCTAGCATTTGTATGATTTTTGTTTAAAGGCCTCGGAAATCAGAAATCGCTTTGACTTCCAGCAGTGGCCTTTGAACCCTCTCTGTAATCGAGGACGTAAATAAAACTTTTGATGTTGGTTCTTCCTGACGTTCCATTAGGTAACTGCTAGCCTTGATCATGGGTTTTTATTGGCTATTCATTCTGCAGAAATGGCTGTCAGCCCAAATCAGGCCGGCCGCATTTATTTCAGTTAACGTTGAAGGGGTCACGCATGGATGCTTTTAAACTATACTAGCGCGATGCTGGTTAAACTGCATCAGGATATGTGCACACGATTAATAATTTGAGGGGTTTGGTTATTGTGTCTCAATTGCGTCAAATGTCCGTGGCTTTCGTTAAAATAATCGAGGGGCTGTGCTTTGTAAATAATAAAATGGTTTTAAATTAGCCTTTCTTTTTTGATATTCAAAAATGGTTTTAAATTAGCCTCTCTTTTTTGATGTTCAACAAGGTTTTGAAGTGAACAGAGGGGACTCCCGTTTAGAGTCAGATGAAAACGAATGACTCCAGCCAAGAGCAGGCCCCCCACTGCGCACAACCCTGAACGACGTCCCAGGCATGGACTGAGGTTCGCCCGGCCCCATCGTCCTCTTTTATACCTCTTTTTTCCACCTTCTCCGTCCCCACCAAGGCCTCCAGCCATTCTTTAAACCGAGCACTGAGCTCGCACGAGGCCCAGACTCAGCCACTTTGGTGGGGGGACATTTCAAAAGAATTCACCCTTTAAATTATTGAGAGAAAGCGCTCGGAGCGGGGCGTAATTCACCGACTACGATCACGCCAATGAGGGCGTGACACGGGGCGATGCAGATAATGGTCTCGAGGATCTGAAGAATGGCCTGTCAGAATACTAAAGTAAATGCCCACATATTCAAAAATCAAATTGGGCCGGCCATTCCTTCTCAGCAGAACAAAAGCCACACCGCCCTGTCTGGATCAGCCTCGCACGAGAACATAGTACCAAACGCACTGGATCAAACAAGTACTGATAACGTGTACCAGCCCAAACCATTAGCTGACCACTGTTCGACCCACTAGGGATTAACCATGCACCACGCCAACAGGATTGATCAATAGTCAAGAAGTCCGTCTTCAAGAACTTCGTCCATCTAAATATGGTTGAATAATTTAGCTTTACAAAACAGAGACATTGTAGCAGATCAGTTAAGCACAATCATGCCGTCTGTTAAAATTAAGCATTTATAATAAACCCTGCAGTACATCTCAAATTGGATAACATAGCCTCAAACAATTGGGGGGGGGGGACATTGGCCCATTAAGGCCATCATGTGAGACCCATGTTACTGGAGTTTATTTGGGCTATCACAGTCTCGAGTCCTACCAAATGTCACGCTGAACGATCAGATTTGAAGTGGATGTAAATTGCAGTTCCTGAGAAGAAGGCTTTTAAGCATTGCTTTAATCTGTCGATTTTATGGTCAACTGGTTATGGTTTTAACTGAGGTTAACTGCATGTACGAAATCCTAATGCCTTTCAGTCTGGTGATTTAGTAAGATGCAAACTGACATTATTTGCTTGACACGAGTCTCGGACAATAGGGACGTAAGTCTTTGTAAGTAAAAAGGGCAATAAATATTCAGAGATGCTAAAATTTGCCCATCTGTTATAACATCCCATCTGTATAATTGCTGTAACGCCAAAACACAACCAGCTTAAATGCTATTAATGTTATATTAATATGCGGTACACATTAAATATTTTTACATACATAAAAAGATTGGGCTATTTAAAAAGATTTCTTGGAACACCAGAACACCATTCCTAATCATATTTTCTAAACTCTATATTTATAGCGTGGCAGATTTTTTGGATTGATCCTAAAACTAGAGAGAGAAAAACCCGCAATCGTCCAATCATGGAGTGGTTGCTAGGCGTATTATTTAAACTGAAGAAATGAACTTCCAAGAAATGATCTGGCGTACTCCAAGAAAGAAAAAAAACTGTAAAGGCAGAGGAAGGACGAAAAGAGACGCGCACGTGTGTGTGTGTGTGTGTGTGTGTGTGTGTGTGTGTGTGTGTGTGAGTGTGTGTGTGTGTGTGTGGGTGTGTGTGCCTATACAACAGATCTAACAACATATCTATCAGGTATCAGGTAACATCGAAGATTTAATTAAGATAGATGCAAATATCAATATTAAACAAGGAACTGATTTGTATGTACGTTCATACAGCCAATAAAATAACTGACGTGTTTTATCTCAATTACCACAATTAGGTAAATAATAAAATAAGGTGAGAACTGTTACTTATTGAGTGCAGAACTTCGATAACAATGAATGAGATTGTATTGATTGGGTAAGCAACTGAAAAACACGGAACGTCTTTATAGGACGGATAACGATAATGAAAGCAAATATATTAGATTAATTAGCAAATGGGAAAACATTTACTTTTGTGTCACCCGCACACAGGAATGCAGTGTATTTAATCAATTATTCTCAACCGTTTGCTAGTTATGCATATGGACCACGTGTTGACTGCAACTAGGCAGATAGGCCGGGGGATCAGATTATAGGGCTAACAGTTTACTGCCTGGAAGGTCTCTCGAACAATTTGTCTTCTCAAAAGCTTTTAATTAGATGTTTGTATTATCTACCACAATATACTGAACAATCAAATAAGCTTTCAATGTATTTCATTTTGGTGATTGAATATTCTCTCACTCCAAATATATTACTTCATAATAAACACCCCAGGTGATTTATAGAAAACAAAGTCGTTACGGTTGGACTATATATGACAGCCTAATCTTCTCCTGTCAATTATGTCATTTATTTTATAAAGAGACAATGCACACATTTTATATGTACATGTATGGGACTTACGTAATCATAAGACGTTCAGATTGATGCCTATTGCCAACTCAACTTCCTTAAAGATTTTTTCTTTGATGAGATTGTTTATGGAACTTTGTCTCAGGTAATCTTAAAATGGCCATCCGTCATGATGAATGATCATGGATGGGTATTGGATTTGTCAGTGGAGTGAACTGTCCTGCTGATCCATATATATACCTATTTGGCGGACTGGGATTTGCCGTACTTCCAACAATCCCCCCCGTT
>JAOYSI010009463.1:0-10894 GCA_025775065.1 Hiodon alosoides | reverse complement strand
CCCCCCCCCCCCCCCCCCCCCCCCCCCCCCCCCCCCCCCCCCCCCCCCCCCCCCCCCCCCCCCCCCCCCACAAATTCCCAACAAAAACTACAAGTTTTGTTTATTTAAGAAATAATACATTTTGTGTTTTGCTAAATGTAATGGCTAGTTGTAGTTTGCTGATGTTTTTCTTAGCATCGGCAGTCGAATTTTAGGGATGGCTGACCTTTAGACGGATTCATATCCAGGAATACGTGAATACAGAAATGTGTTGCAAACGCAGATCTGCTCGTATGGGGCCTTAACCACATCACCATAGAGTTTCCTATACATCAAAGGTGCACGTCCATAGCACAATCATATTTCTCACAAGAGACACATTCAAAGGAGCTGCGGCATCTTTTCATGTTGGATTCAAGGGCCGGATCTATGCTATGCAGAGATGGTTTAATCATTGTACGCATGTAATGGCTTTGGGTTCACAGACAGAGATGAACAGACCACTGTCTGTGAAGGAGGAACTGTAAAATTATAATTGAGAGTGGGGCTTAAGGTTATATTTGAGCAAATCTAAACTCAACCTTCCCTGTGAGATTAAAGTTGCTCATGCCAAGATTTTTTCTGTTAAATTACAATATGAGTGCAAATGGGATGCTGTCAATATGATTGTGGCCCACCGGGGGTGCCTGTTATGAGTGATCAGACACATGGAGCTGGAGCACAAGTCTACGATCTTTATGTCTTGTTGAGATAAAAAGATCAAAACACCAAAGAAACGGGCATAAAAAACACCCTTACCGCCATTAAACAAGGAACTAAACTAAACTAGTTTCCCAGCCTGCTTGCAAATAACTAAAGAAAGTAAAACCACTGACATTTCTGCCATCTGTATGTTGGAGGCACCTTAGTGTGTTTTCATTTATCAAACCGCACTCCTTTGCGTTGATCGGGTCCTGGCCCTGGGCGCGTCCTCGCATGTTGCCCGTCAATCCAAATTTGCCTGTAGGCGTGTCCTGACAGGTTGGGTGCCACAATGATTTACATATCATCTGCAATCAAGAGTCTTTTTTGTTTGTTTGTTACTTAAACGCCTTTTGCTCGACACATTAATCAACAACAACTGAGGCCATTGCAACCTGTCCCTGCTCTAATGTCTAATGAGCTTATTTACTCATCAGGCATCAGAGCAGTGGGAGGTAGTCTGAAGGCACTGTCAAGAATGGACCCATGTTTCATGTTCACAATTTATGTTATGTTATACAGTCGCTCAATTGGCAAACAACGAGAAATATTTGTCTATGAGTAATAAACACAGGTAGTAACATGCCCGTAGTCAGCTTTTTTTTAAAATGAGGCATGCTCAGAGATCTCTATAAAGATACTATCCTATACAGGCTAAAAAACCAGGAAGTTTGTTTTTTACTTTGTAACGGTTATGATGCCTGTTTTATTCATTTTACACATTCCTTTGCCATTGCTTCCTGTGCAAAGTCTGTGTGAGAAGGGTAAGGGGGCTCGGAGCACTTTATTGAAAACACATGTGCGTGTTGCAGTTCAACCCTCTGCAGAAAATCACTTTTTACATGCAAAGGACCACAGTTGGATGGAAACCTAAGCTGAGTTTGATGCCTTGATGTTGGCACCAGCTTATTCCTAGTGGCATACATGTCCAATGATCTCATGTTTGACTTGATTTATTTTTTATTTTTTCCCAGTGTCAACTACCACTTAAAGATAAAGAACAGAGAAACGTCCATACTTTGTTGGAGTGATGATGGAGAGAAAATAAGCCGTGTAAGATGTTTCTGAAAATTCAGTATATTGTATATTGCTCAGGGGACTAGGCCTATCAAGTTTCGAAAAATGGAAGTACATATGTTTTTTGCCGCATGTGTCAGTATGCTGGGAATCTAACTTGATGCAGCAAATATTAAAGACATCTGTGTCATGTAACAGGGGAGAACGAAGAAAAAGATTTCAACAATTCAGTGTCTGATCATCCTTTACATTATGCATAATTAATGGTCTCAATAAATTGAATACACAATGCGATTACATTCTTTTAACCCAAGGTTGTAAAAGAAACATGAATGAACCTCATTGTAGCTGAACTGAAGTAAGCATACTAATCGCTAATTAAAAACAGAGCGCCTGGTGGGTTTTGGGGCTTTGTGCAGTGAGAACGCAAAGTGCAGCTATATCATTATAGCAAGTCACTCACTTGTTTAGGAAAGGTTAATTGAACTCCACCATTAAAGCCCCCCTGCTTCTTTGGATGTGGCTGCTGGGGCCAACGCTGCTTTTTCTTTTTATTTCTGCTCAATTTAAAAATAAAATAAATTTTAAAAAAGGGTTACAGACAATTACGTTTGGACAGAACAACAAAAAAAAAAAAACGTCCTCTTCCCTGACAATTATTGATACTACTAGTGCTTGGTGTCATTGTCACAGGATCAAATGTTCTTCACCAGCATGGGGATCCGACGTGCTCACACGCCCACATGTTAAAAATGTGGTGTCTTTAGGAAAACCGAAGGGGAAAAAAAAAACTGTCCTTATTAAAACGTAATAAATAAAGTAATTGTGTTTCACAGTTGAAACGTATTGCAGTTGAAAAGGTCTGATGTGAATTTTCCTCCTTCAGATGTTTGAATTAAGATTGAGCGTGAAATGTTTATCTGACCTTGTTTCCTCTCGTCAGCGAGGCTGGGGAGAAACAGGGTATACTATCGGCCTTCTTTATTTTTTGGTTGAGCCGTGCAGTGTTTGGGACTGTGTGCTAAATTTAACTGGAATTCAATTTGAACAGACTTGTGCAGCGCATTGCCATGCGCGTAACTAGCAGGGCTCTCTTGACAGATTAGAATGAGTTGTATTGTGCTTGCCACTCTGTATGCAGGCCACAGTTTTCTGCCATTGGATAAGGGTTGAGTCCTGTGTGGCCGGGTACTGAAGAATAACCAGGCTCTTCATGTGGGGGCGTGGTGTGGAATCTTGACCTGTCACACAACGTGTTTTATAGGCTCACTTAAACAAATTAAGCATCAGACAATTTGCAGATGTTTTCATCTTCATTAAACCTGGTCATTTATGTTGATGGCTCTGTTATAATCCATTTAAATCCAGTTATTAACTTGATTTTCAGAATACGTATTTGGATTAATTTTATTTGGTGAAATTATATTTTATGGATTTTTAAAAAATGTTCGCTTTCATAATACATTTCTTATGTATAGTCATACTATATGAGATATTATTATTATTATATATACTAAATATATTTTGATGTCTCCCAATTGATTTACAAAAGATAATACATCTAATACTGAGCAACCCAATGAGAGAACCGCTCAATAATAAAAGCAAAACGGGTAGATTATAGTGCTTAAAACAAAAAAGGAGGTGACATTGCTCAGTAACTTTGCTTTTCTTTATTCCTTCTTCCCACTTAAGTGAAGAAGGTCCTCTTGTGTGTGTGTGCTTTTTATACATTTAACATTTTACTTTCTGGGCACGCACCTGCACTTGTGGTGAAAATGTTGCATAGCAACAGAGAAACAGCTTTAAATATTTGGGTTAAAAAGCTTTCAAGAAAATACTGAAGAGCCTGCCATTAATATTTTTTTCCGCTCTGGGTCACAAGTTTAATGAGCCCTAGGTTTTGAGGTCTACTCTTGAACCAGTTTTATAATATTTAAGTGAAGCACGGGTATTATTTTGGCTAATACTGCCATGTCGTTTTAATGATATGTTTCTTTGTTGGGGGGAAAAATTATTAATCCCATGCAAATATGTGGAAACTTCAGCCACTGATTCATAGTCTTTATGTTGTTGCTTTGGATCTGAATCGCAGGAAGACGATGTCGTCAGAGACACAAAGATACAATAATGACAGTGTAGTGGTAATTATTCCTTTAAACGGTCTCTGCATTATATCAGTACATAATCACCATTACGCCCACAGTAATTGGTGGTATAGGCCATGGATGAAAACCATAATGGTCTGCATGCTATTTACAAAGGAGCTAACAAGGTTGTGAGTGCCGCTCAGGTCTGTTATGGTTCCAGAGTTTCATCCAGTGGCAAAATGGAGAACCGTGTGGGAGAAAGTGCAATTTGAAGTTTTGAGCCGCGCGGAAACGGAGAAGGGGGATATGACAGCCGCGTTGCCGTGTAGCAGGTGACAGACAGACACAAATAGGGTTATTATCAGTGGCTGTCTCTTCAGAGTGACCCTGACCTTGACAGCCACAAACTCAGTGAGTTCTCAGTTCTTTGAGAACACTTTGAGAACACCTCACTGAGTTGTGTAGCCAGTTAAATGAGGGTGAGGGTTCCTAATTGCATTAGTAACAAAGAATGTACTTGAGCTATTCCGCGTTTTATGGCGCGGTGACTCAGTACATTGACTGTTTGAGCTGTTGTCGTCTTCAGAGTGGCGTGCGTGGATCTGCTACTCATTTGTTTTTACTTTTTCAGTTACATTTGACCTGCTTTAGATTAGTGGTGGGCCTAGCTAATTAATCTCAACATACATATCATTCATAGGATTTTGTGCTGTTTTATTCTGAGGTTTACAATCAAATGATTATATAACATGCCTCAAATCATACTATAAAGTTCAATCATACCATCAAGGTCAAACTTGCTTTTTGGCACATTTTCCGTTCTATGGTTTGATTTGTCAGACACTGACCAGTGTGGGATAATCTAGGGACTGTATACTTGGTCTGTTCATTAACTACCACAAAATAACAGTCTTGTAGCTTTGGACACAGATGTGGTGAACCAGACGAAAACCGGAAATAGCTCAAAAACAATCCCACCCTAATGTCTGGGAACACTCCAACTAATGTATAATATTCGCTATGAGATCTTAGAAAGAAGTTGACAGAAGTATCTTCACTGTATGGAATGAACATTTTGATGTCAAGTATCTTTAATGCAGGACTGACCCTATAACGTGACGTTTTCTTCTTTTTTTTCCTCTTCATATTATCTCAAGGAATATAAACATGTTTTTAGAATCAGTGACGATTGGAGGAGAGGCAGATCACCCTCAGCAGTATTGCCGGACCGCATGCACTCTAGAAGCTGGTAGGAGATACTTGTTAGTGCCAAGCTGAGAGATGCCCTGCTGATTTAATCCACCCCCAGTTGAGCAGTGCCCTGCCATTTGTGCCCTCACAATTGGCTAATGTCATGAGCAGTATTTGAACCAGCAATCTCCAGCTCAACCTGTGCTTGGGTGAGCGCCTTGACCAACTGAGCCACTTTGGGAAATCATGTAGTTTCTTAAGTTTTAAAAACTCTTTACTAGTTTTAATACATTTGAGTAATTCTTCTCAAACGATCTACGGAAAATAAGTTTTCCCATTATGCAGAGAAAAATCATTTTAAAAGAAACACTATTGTCTTTGAGTATCTACTGCAGTAACTTTCACAGTTGTATAGCTTGGGCACAAAGTATTTTAATTTCCAACCTGTTACTTAACAGGTTTAGAAGACTCAAAATATCTCTGGGGAGTAATGGCAGTTTTTCCTTTAATAATCCTTTAAATCTAACAGCAGTGCTATGCACCGGTTATTGTTGAGGTTTAGTTTAACATTGATTGCATGGGTCTTTCTTTTACCTTTTACATTTCACAGACCACTCAAAAGAAAAGAAACTGTAGCTTTGGAGTAATAATGGGCCAACCAACACAGCGGTGGGGTGTGTGTGTGGTTGGGTGAAAGGTGGGGTCTTAACAGTGTTTAATACAGGAGCGTTTATTTTTGTGCTCTGGTCTGTAACGGCCTCAGGAAATGGCCTTATTACCTTACAGTTCTCTCAATCTGGGTAATGGGTTACACCTTGAGACTTTGTGAGAGCTCTTTTTGAAAGGCTGATACCTGTTTCTTGAGGGGCGGCTGGTTAAAGTCTAAATGAGTCAGACAATCTGCTCGGCTGTAGCAACAGAAGAGAAAATGTTGATATCCAACAAAATTCCCAGCGGACTCCTTCACACTTTTCTAACCTAATATAAAGGAGCGAGGGTTGGAATGGTTCAGGACCAGGTTATACGAGCCCCTGAGAATTGTAAAGTGATCTCCAAGTAGGTCTGGCTTTCACAAGAGTGTTTCTGTGCACTGATAGGGTATTAACTGTATGAGAGCCCTCGTTTCGAATTTGAAAAGCAGATTTACACTAGCCGAACTTTGTGTTTTTAACGTATTAAGCTGTTTGGTTCTCTTAAGGATAGCTGCTACAGTGGAGTGGTTGGTCCAAATTTGACCCGTACCTCTAATTACTATCTATATATTTACATTTTTTAAACATTTTAAAAAAATTCTTAATATTACTTGTAAGAACCATGAAAGCTACGCATTAATGAATAGACTATTAGTGGGGAATTTTTGTCTCTAAAATCTGTTATTCTCTAGTTAAGTTTTTTCCATTTTAATAATTATATAATGTTCCTGTGGTATTATTAACCTCCTTTTGTAAGTTCAAGGTTATTGGTTAAATATCATTAATTTTATTTTGTAATAGAAATATGACAACCTTTCATTGGTTTAAAAATATTTGAGTTACATTAAAATTGAACCTGAAATATGCCATTAGAACATTGTATAACATCAGCTTTTAATTTTCTGGACAGATTAGTTTCCTAGACAAAAAATTTACCTTGTTTTGTAGAAGCTAAAGATGAAGGCCTGTCAAGCACTGCAATTTAAATCCCCTAGACTTCTTGACCCTATGGACCTATTCCCTCTGCAGACTCCTAGCCAAAGAAGTTTTTCATTTTATGTAGTTAAAACACTTACTTTCTTACACAAGCTGAAAATATTGACTGCAAACTGCAACTGCAAAATTTACTTTTAATGTAAGTGCTACCACCATGTCTTCCGCCATGAAGAACGCACAGATTGTATAGATGGAGTGTGAAGGGTAAAACTAGGGGAAACAATCAATTTAACGCTTATACGCACTTAAAAAGATTATGACGCTTATGGGGACGAGGAGATATTTTTTGTGGGTGTGTGTGATATCTTTTTTTGGAAGTTGAGTGGTTTGTTGATCGCTAGTTATAATTGCTTACTTCAGTTGTTAGGTCAAATGTTTGGTTTTAGCAATTCAAGCCATGTGTGTGGCTATGATACGTTAGTGTTGTTGTTGCTTTGATTTGCTGTAGTGTTAATATCAGTTAATATCAATAGACTGATATCAGTCACATTAACATACTGCATGGCCAAAAGTATGTGGACACCCCTTCAAATGAGGGGATTTGGCTATTTCAGCCACACCCGTTGTTGACAGGTATATGAAATTGAGCAAACAGCCATGCAGACATCCTGTGGAAGCCATTTCCAAAAAGGAATTGCACACAAGGAATTGACTCGAATGTCCTCCTTTCGAGTCATTGAAACCTCTTTTATCCGTTTTATTCTTGTTGACAACAGTAACAGAACGCAACTAGCAGGAATAGTGGGTTGAGTAGCATAAAACTAACCTACTGTACTTTAGCCATCCATCTCGGTTTATGTCGTGTTAGACAGCTTGCTTTAGTGATGCCGTTGTTAAATTGGGTATGACCTGAAGATTTTTACTTGCAATTCATTCTTCCTGTCCATCTTACAATGCTAAGTGTGCTTAGTCAGGTCCAATTAGAAACAAAGTATGTAATCAAAAGTAGTTACAGACACGGTTGTGAGGAGAAATGCACAGTCTCTGATGTATATCCAGTCATGCTAATTTTGTGAATTTTAACGAGGTGTTCTCAGCACATGTCTTTTGCATGTTAAATGGTCCGTGTTGACATTGCTTTGATTTGTATCTTCCTCACAGATTAGTGTAATATTCCCTAATTAGATTTTTAATATACCGCTGTGATATTTTTAATAATTACTGTCAATTCTGTCTGGTGATTTTATGGCGTGTCTTCACTGTTGAGTTCATGCCTAGTTAGCTTACTGTTATAAACAAATGCTATGTTGACAGATTTGTTTCCAATGTGAACTCTATTTGTATCCATAATTCTAACTGTGAACCTTTGAGCTGAGTGAGGGCAGATTCACTTAATTAAATTAATCTCTGGTAAACAGTTGACAGTGAATGAAGGTTTTCTGCCTCCTTTGGTGGAGCTTTTTATTTCTATTTTTATTTCCACTGAGGGATCAATCTAAGCTATGATGCCTGGTCAGATGGGTTAGTTCACTACTCGTTGGTTTGACAAGGCTGTAGTCAACATAAATATGGTAGAGTAGATGACTATGTCATACAAGCAAATGCCCATTTCATTCTGTTATTTCTCCTAATTATAGCCTACAGTCTTCGTATTTACGGTGTGGCAGATTGACAATCTGCTGGTGCATCACTGATTACCAGCGGAGAGCAAAATAATATATTAAAACAGAGAGGCTTCTTCATTTAGACTGTTTGAAATGTGTCATGCCATTTAAAAACATTACAATAGCAGAATCATGGTTTCTGTAGTTTCTGTTCACACCACTAACACAACCCTGACAAGCAAATTTAACATTTGATTTTCCTGCTGTAGGCTAAATACCTAATAAATGGCCATTAATCTGTGAAGAAAATAAATGGATGCCTTTTGTGTTAGAAAATCTTCTACAACAAAGGAGCTCCCAATGGATATTTCCTGTGGAATTGTCTAATTATATTAAGCAAAAGGGGCACTGGGCTAACTAAGGTACTTTATCCTACCTCTCCAGACTGTACAACAAAGGGCCCTACCAGTGTGGTGGCCTCTTCAGAGGAGAGTGTGGAAAACTCAGTTTGCTACAGAGCACTTATTACACTCGAGCCGTTACCACAGAAACAAATGTATTGTTACCGCTGCATGGATTAGAGCTCCTGGGAAACTATCACAGCCAAGCGTTGGGTACGATTTACCTGCTGCTTCCTATTCAGACTTGAGTCTGTTCCTAAAGCCTAATAAGAGTTAATCTGCCTAATGATGACATAATTGACCATGTCAGGTTCTACACCATACGTTACTCCAGGAGACTTCCGTGAGAAGGATGTGTGAGAAATGAAAACCTCTTTTTTGCAAGGCACATTCAAATGCAATGCAGCCACACTGCGCACGGTTTCATTTTTTCCAATAGAGACGTTGTTCTGATTGACAGGTGATGTCTTGTTTGCTAGGGATCAGTATGCGCCTCACCTGAACAGCAGTTCTCTTCTTGACAGCCTGAAATATCAAGGCTTAGTTTTTATGAAAAAAGCCCACAATACACAAGTGAATGCTCACTGAAGGCCCTGAACAGTTGCAGCTCCATTAACTCCATTAGATGAATTGCCTCAGTCAGTTGTTCACTCTTTTTAACATTAAGGTGTGTTTAAGCTTGATTCCTTTTGCTATATCTATTCTGTGCAATGTCCATGGGGGTGATGTATTATTTAACAGATCATATAACGTAATCAAACCAGAATGAGATATCAAGAAAGCTTTCTCATTTATAGTGAAATTTATTCTCATTGTCATTATTGATCATGTTTTATTAAAAAAAAAATTCTCTGTATAAACAAAACTTGGATAGAATTGTTGAGTTCCTAGTCTAAATGGCCACATTTGATTGAATAATCATTTTTAAGGATTTATTAAAACAGAATGTTTGATGCATTCTATTGGCAATATCAAGATCGTTTAGATTCAAATGACTTATTTTTTTAGGCTATTTGAAGTTTTAATATTTTAGCTATTTAATAATTATGATGCAAAACCATTGGTTCCAGCCTTACAAGTACTAAGGATATGATGATCTGTTTACATGGCTTTGATAACTTTAAATTACATCCTACCTACTTATGGCAAAACAAATCAAATGAAACAAAATGTAACTCCAGAAAACAATGGCGTCTGACATACACATGATCAGAACACATGCAACCTTAAATGCCAGCGAGAGAAATATGACCACTAATAATTTGTTATTTATATATAGACGTCAGGGTTACACTTTGATTACCTTCTTAAGCGATTTTGTGGGACACCCTGCCTGTTTCTGGGTCCTGTTTAACAGTAAAATGTAACAGAAACGTGTCCTCCTATGCTTTCTTTCAAAACATGCGAAACCTGTGCCTACCTTTTTGCGGACGGAGAAAAGTCAGATATTTTGCGAGGAAAAGGTAGTGTAGGTTAGCCCAAATTTCTATGTTACTTATTGCATAGTATTGCATAAAATTTGCACTTAGACTTTGATGAGGTTTATCTTAAATACATCTAAAATGTATTGCAGACTGCAGTTTTCCATCAAGCCACTCATAAAAAAGTATATTATTACAGAGCAGGGGTAACTCCCGTGTCTCCATCACTTGTGCCTGTGTCACCATTCTGAATTCCTGTGGCTGGCAGCTGTTTGCTATTTTTCTGACAGATTTTTGAAGCAACTCTGCAGGGGATTTATCATCATTAACACATTAATCCTACACACACTGCAGCTTGATAGTTATAGGGGACCAGGAATTCATATTGAAATTACAGACTCCGTTTTTAGCAGGCCGTCAGGAAGAGAAGCATTTCCATGACAGGGTTACATATTAGTCACTGCTACCTCATTAAAAATGCTGTACGTGCATTAATTTACCTAAATCTCTGGCGAATTCAGCTGTTTATTTAACCATGTATGTAGCCTTGATGATTATTAATAATGTTTTGAACTAATGCACAAGTTTTGTGTATATACCATATCAGAGACATTGCCTCTTATACGGGACCAAATATCTGAAACTGCGGAGTGTCAATTATTCCGCATTGTGAATTATTTGCACCTGAGGGCATTTTGGTAAATGAAACCACTCTTAGGTACAATAGTCTTATTCTGCCCAAAGGGGGCCCTGTCTGTGGTCTGCTCGCCACATGAGTTTATTCAATGCAATTGGACATTGGTATGGTTTAGGCCTAGATAA
>JAOYSI010009462.1:0-10894 GCA_025775065.1 Hiodon alosoides | reverse complement strand
GAGAGGGTGCGTGTGAGAGTGTGTGTGTGTGTGTTTGTGTGTGTGTGCGTGTGAGAGTGTGTGTGCGTGTGTGTGTGTCTGCGTGTGAGTGTGTGTGTGTGTGTGTGTGTGTGAGTGTGTTTGTGTGTGTGAGAGTGTGTGTGCGTGTGTGAGTGTTTTTGTTTGTGTGCATGTGAGAGTGTGTTTGTGTGTGTGAGAGTTGGTTTGTGCATTTGTGAGTGTGTGTGTGTGAGAGTGTGTGTGTATGTGTGTGTGAGTGTGTTTGTGCATGTGAGAGTGTGTGTGTGTGTGTGTGTGTGCATGTGAGTGTGTGTGTGCATGTGAGAGCATGAGTGTGTGTGTGTGCATGCGAGTGTGTGTGTGTGTGTGTGTGAGAGAGAGAGAGAGTGGGGTGGGGGACATTAAAAAGGACATGCTCAGGCTTTCGGCCCCCGGATATCCAGTCCCGTCAACACCGCCGTTACTACACAATGAGTAACCTTTCCTCAGGTCCCCGACTCAGAGCCTCCCTTGTTCACACCGTTTCCATGAGCTCCCACTGACACGGGGACAGTCGCTGTGCACGGAATTCAATCTTTTCAGCCATTGCTCAGGTTCTCCCGTCAAAACGGGGTCAGAGCTGATGATAATACAGTATCGAATATCCAAGGAATACAGCGAACGGGGTCAGCTGGGCGTTCAGCAGGGTGTACAGGCGTGGCAACCCGTAGTACGCAAGTGAAACCCCCCTCTCAAACCTCATCCGGAAGAAATAAAGCTGCATCTGTACATCGAACCCGTGCAGTTAAAATGCCAACATCAGTCTTTGTGGCATTAAACGATGTGTCGGCCCGCCGCGCATTACAGAGGAGAACAGCATTGGTTAAGCCTGCGGTTAATGGGAGAACCCTGCCATTACTCAGTCTGTATACAGCTGTGCTAATACTGCAGGAGCGCAGACGCACGGCTCGCCTCCACACCGACGTCCGTGTTCCACAACACACGCGGCTGCGGTCCTCGGAATCCCCGTGCACTGAGCCATATTTCTCGGGGATCTGGCCATCTGCCGCGCGCCGCCACATCAGAACGGCCAGGCAGGACCGCTAACGCTGTTTTGACTAACAGATGCACGCAGAAGGTGGATTATCGATCGTATTTACATAAAGCCAGACAACATTTAATCACTGCTCGCGCCAGGCGTGGACGGGCCCGCTCTCGAAGGCAGATAATCGGGGCTGTAAGGAGATAAATTTACTACACATACGGCTAATGAGGCTTTCATTTCTGGGTTTGCAACACACGTGTCAGGGTGCGCCTGCAGATGCTGTCTGCCGTTCGTGCGTTACCCCGGGGAGGGTTTCCCAGGTGACAAGCAAACCGCTGACCTGGGTTGGGAACTGCGACAGAACCATGTGATTGCCATGTGTAGCGGGAAAACCATGAAACCAGCTAAGAGAGAGGCTTTGGCTCAGTGAAGCGCAGCGCAAATGTTGCCTCGAGACGTTGAAAGCGAAGTGGATTGTTCTAGAACAGCTAGAGCTACCTGCCCTCCTATTGGGGAGCTGCATTCAATAATGTCAAACAACAAGCTTTTCTAATTTGTTAGGAAACCGACCAACCAGAAATGTTTCTGAGAACCAAAACTACTAAAAAATGAATGAATTTTAAAAAACAGGGTCAATGAACTACTTTAGACTGGCCAAAGGTCTCCTGAGAGGACACCAAAATATCTTTTGGGCTAAGATGTGTTCAAGCACACAGCGTTTGACCCGCTTCTGCTTGAGACGGATTGCGTAAGCAGCCTTAAAAGCCTTTCTCAAGAACTCAGACCCAAATGTTAATCCGTTAACCAAATGCACCCATCCACAGAGGTTCCAAGTTCCCACGTCTTGCCTCTCCCCACTGGTTTGGGCTGCTGAACTTCATGTTAATCCTCTGATGGTAGTGTTCTCCTTTTCATAAGTTTAAATGTATCATGCAATAGCGCCTTGTCAAAGTTCTGCCTTTGTTTGCCAAATAACGTTGCTGGAATTTAGGGCAATGGGCAGGCACTGCTATATGAAGTGACGGAGGCCGCCTCAGAGGATCTCACTCCCCAAGATTAGCCTACTAACCACGGCACTTCATGTTTAACTACAAACAATAATCACTTTTTCATTTTAGCTATGTTGGTTTCCTAGCCACAGTTCGCCACAGTGCGAATAACTTCTTGCTCTAGATTTCAAACTCATCGCAAACAAAGGACATGGTGTGGCAGGGGTTACGAGGAGAGGAGCCTCAAATGTAATTCAGTATGGCCCCTTTTGAATTGTCGCATAGTCTAGACAACAGCGTTTCCCTTTTCCCTCACAGACACCAAAGCTGCTTGCTCGGGGATAACGCAACGGCACCAGGCACCGTCCTTGAAATGTAAAGCTTTCACATTTGTGTAATTAATACTCTGCATGTGTTAGTCCCCCAGCAGAACAAAAGGGTCTCAGCACAGCCAGAGGAACTGAAGTGTCAATACATCTCATAACCAGCAGGGATACATCGCCCCGCGCCAGCAACACAATGAAGGGAAGAATGTACCCATGACATTATTACCCTTCAGAGCCCAGTCTTGGTAACGGCAAAAGGGGACAGGTTCGAAGATCTTGTCTTCGCACAAGTCAAGCTCCGCAATTCCAGGAGAAACCCCTGGCTGGAATTAAAATGACATACAGCTTTTTTTTTTTTTTTTTTTTGTCGAAGGCACCCCCCTTTCTCATTCAGCCTGTCATTTCAAACAAAGTGTTTTAAGTACCCCGCTCCTTGTTCCACTCCTGGAAACGTTCCTGTAAATCAAGGGTCTCTGACGCATTCAGCACACATATTCACCTCCACAACAGTAGTGGGTTTTTACTCTCAAATGCAACGACTGCAGAGGGGTTTAACGCTGGTAACATTCAGATCGTGCACCGCACCTCGATAACCACTGAGCAGACGAAACAACGAAGATCCGCTCCTACAAGACCAGACGAGGCTCAAAGCTAAGCCAGCCCCCAGTCGCACTAGCGTCCCAGAGGACGATCGGAGACGAGGTATTCCCTCGGTGGGAACAAGTGGTTCCTGCTTGAGAGCGTCCGATTGGTTATAATTATATGCGGCGCACACGCGACGGACACCGCTGAGTTGCGCTCGGCAACAGCTGTGAGATCAGTTGGCATAACGGCGAACGGTAAAGCTAAAAATGCTACAGGATCGTGGCGACTTTTGTCTCCCATTCAGTTCTAGCAGGTGCTGCAACGTACAAGCATAGCCAACCTTCTTTTTTTTTGCAGCTGGCTAACCAAACAACTTTACTATTCCGCCCTTTTTTTAAATAGAACCCACTTAAACACTCCCAATCCCATCTGAAGTATAAATAATAATTTCATATCACAGACGAGCTACACGTTTTCACGACATTCCACCTTTGCTGAGCTTAAGCGCAATAAAAGCAGGCTTATAATTACATTGTGCAGGGACTGAGCACAACCCCCCCCCGCACACTAATTATCATTTAGCCATGTGCAGACGAATTCAATTAGCGCTGGGTGGAAAACACTGGCCTGGGACCAGCCCTTTGTGCTAAGAAGCCAGCACTCTGCCCACCCAGTGGCTCTTTTCCCTCACACCCCAGGAAGCAAAACAAACACGCAGCACCAATCCCAAGAGTGGAAAGTGCTTGGACCCACAATTCTGTCCATGCTGGTCCCATCGCCGAGGAAGTAAACCTTCCTGGGTCTTGTGAGACGGTATCAACTGCTAAACGGCACGCGCGGCGCGATCAATGAATCGATGGAGATGGGCACGGGGCACATGGGCATTGGGTTTGGGTCGTTTCTTCTGCTGCTGCGACTTGTTTTTTCACACCTGCACCACTGATTTGAAACACGTTTGAATGCCAGGACGGTGTCATTTAGCACTGTGTTCATTTGCACCTCATTACTTTTATTACAAACAGCAAATGCAGTCACAAAAACTTTATAATGCAAATATTTTTTAAACAACATTTTACCATCTTCAAAACTGAATAATTACTACTGAGCAATCCTCGTTAAAAACGCTTCTGCCAGAATAGGAACTAATAGCAAATAATTATTATGGGTTATTTGAGGACAAAAGAAATCATGAAGTTTCTTGGAGAGGTACTTGAGTCGAGTAAAACCGCAGCCATGAACACACAAAGCGTGAAGAGTCGAATCGTCTGAGCACGGGGCCAATAGGAGGAGTGCTGTTTAAAGAGGCGCGTCTTCAGGGGAGGACAAAACGTAACAAGACACTGGGTGGTTCTTATGCTGGAAGGAGGCTCGTCGAACCATTGGGGAGTAAGGAAAGAGGAAGACAGACTGATAAACATAAGAATAAAGTGGGAGTCCTCAGAACAGGGAGTTGAAGGTAAAAAGGTGGAACATTCAACACACCGTCACAAAGTGAATATAACGTGTCAACAAGTCAACAGCAATCTGAATATATGTTGAGATTGATAATGACTTGACTTGCTCTGAACTGATATTCAAAGCCATATCTAATGCAATTGCAATTTTGATGAATTGACCCTCTTCTATGCTTGCTATATTGTCAGAAAAACCTATACAGTACAGTATAGATCTAGCAACAATAGATCGTCATTTATTGTAAATGAAGCTGATCTTGATAAGGGCAAGCGTTAGCAGAGAAGCCAAAGGTGCAGGACAACGTGGAGAAGTTCGCTTAACGTATCAGAGCATTTGGCTTTGGTAGCGTACAGGTTTGCTTAAACAAGGTATTTTGTTCATCCAACAGGAAAAAAAAAGAGACACATCCTACAAGAAGAAGAGACTTGGAAAACTCTACTCCAGGATTGTCCCAGCTACATTGAGCTAAGAGTTACACAAGATGTGCTGACTGACCGCGCTGGACCCAGCCAAACTGCCCTTTCGCAGAGAACACTGCGGAGTGCTCTGCGGAGGCCACGGGAAACAGGAGCGGTGGATCAGGCCCCAGTGTGGGCGTGGCTCACCTGTTGCTGGTGGAGGAAGGCTGGGTCTCTGGAGCTCAGACCCACGAAGCGGTTGGCCGTGGGGGTGCCAGGGGCCGAGTAGGCTGGAGGTCGCACACAGACACAACGCAAGGGTTAAAGGTCACACCTGTCTCTCCACATGGGTCTTCCCCGAGAAGTGGCGGGTGCCAAGCAAACACAACATCACGGTAACCGCTGGCATCATTTCAGAAGAAGACCCCCCCTGCACTCATCTCAGTGCGGCTTAACACCAGGGAAATATATCACATTCCCTGCCATCAAACCTCACGCAGCCAAATGTCACTGAATCGCCTAATGGCCACTCGAAGATGTTGCAGCACCTGGCCAGGTTAGTGCAGAACAGTCCCAGGAGCCAACCCCAGCTTTACAGCCAGAGAGAGGGAGAGGGAACTGCCTGTATCACACAGAGGAGCGGCGGGCTTCCATCTGTACACCGCAGCCTTTGTGTGAGTGTGTGTGCCTGTTACAGCATATGTGTGTGGTTCTGTTTGTGTGTGTTAGTATGCGTGTACGTAAGCATGTGTATGTTTTAGTGTTAGCGTGCATGTGTTTGGATTCATGTGCATATGCTAGTGTGTGTTTTAGTGTTAGCGTGTATGTGTTAACGTGCAAGCGTTTCATTGTTAGCGCGTGCGTGTTAGTATGCTTGCGTGCGTTTTAGTGTTAGCGTTTCATTGTCAGCGTGTGTGTGTAAGTATGCTTGCTTGCGTTTTAGTGTTAGCGTGTATGTGTTAACGTGCATGCGTTTCACTGTTAGCGCGTGTGTGTTAGTATGCTTGCGTGCGTTTTAGTGTTAGCGTTTCATTGTTAGCGCGCGCGTGTGTGTGTGTGCATTCGCAGCAGCACTCTGTGGCTCACCTTCGGTGGAGGTGGTGATGGGCTTGGTGTCGGGCATGGAGAGGGTGACGGGGCGCACGGTGCCGTGGTGCGGAGAGGGCGCCAGCACCGGGGTGAAGTGGCCGGGCACCTTACCCACCACCTGGCCGCTGCTGTTGGGCTGCGGGACGCAGAGAGACGGAGGAATTAAGGGGAGGTGAAACCAGAGAGCGGGTAAAAGAGCTCATACAAAAAAGCCCATACAACCTGATCCCTGGTGAGCATCATGTCACATTATACAGTGGCTTAATCCAGGCCGTTTTACATTTCTTACAATTTCACACTTTGCACATGGATACAGCGGGATATTTACACAAGCAAATCAGATTAAATAACCCGCTCAGGGGTAGAGCACGCGGAGCCCTCACTGAAATGGAACCTGCAGCCTTCAGCACCCTTGCAGCTACATCACGTGACTGGCCCGGCAGGGCACTGACCGGAAGGGCTTTCCTGATTTGATTACATTCCCCCTCGTATGAGCTGTGGGAAGTTTCAGACATATAGAAAGCAGTGGCAGAGAAGTAGTCCTATGGCTGTTCAAATCAACCGTAAATGTGTAAACTCGAAGACCGCGTTTTAAATCACCACCGGAGTTTCGACCTTGAATTATCCATATCTATTCATCCATCACCAGCAGTGAATCCGACAGAGAGTGGCTGAAGGGGGGGGTCGCAAAAAAACACCTGCAAAATTGACTCTGCAGGGTCCAAGGTTCAAACCTCAAATAAATCTTTATGAAAAAGAATTGTATCCACAGGGTTCCTTAAAGTGAATAGAATGTTTAATTAGAGTGTAATGTAATCTGCGTTTAAGCAAGCATAAAAAATTCTGGCGCCCAGCCCGCAAGCTGAGGCGCGGCGCGCTCTCCGCCAGGCCCTATCCCAGCAGATTGCCAGTTATTCCATAAAGAAATCGGCCCACGCGATGGGGACCTATTTACGACTTTTATCAATCCCAGCAGTCTCTAGAAGATACGAGTCACGGTTGTGAAGCTTTTACCAGCTCCGATCGCTGTTTACAGGGAGGAAGGGTGACAGCTAATAAAATCTCAAATAAAATCAAAACAGCGTCTTTGCTTATGGAAACAGCTGTTAGTCCATTACGTTCCACAATTAGATTATCCCAGGGATACAGTAGGCACAATTTTTTTTTTAAAGAAAATATGTCAATGCAGCAAAAGTAAAGTTAAATCTCCTTTTATGTTATTTGACAGAATAGCTCATTTAAACGCTTTGGTTTTATTTAAAATACTGACTTGTTTTTTTTCTTTTTTCTCAGAAGCAAAAGGTTTGAGAATGAAACGAGACAGACTTTGAAACTGGAGCTTGCACTGACAGAAATGAAAATGGCTAAAGATATATCACCCATATTAAAATTACTTTTCAAATAAACGCTAACTGGTATTGACTTTTCAGTTGTACACTGTCTAGATTGCTCAAACATGCGCAGTTAATTTGTAATTGCTAGCTTAGTTAGTAGGTTTTTTATGTCCTCATTGCGCTGATCTCAACACCTCACATTTTACACTAACAGTAAGGTGGGATTCTGGTCATAATAAACACCGACAATAAATGGCAACGAGAAAACAACTTATTCCCATTACACAGCGCTTTCCTGAGATGCAAACATTGTGAAGGCGATGATTGAAGAAACCACTAATGGTTTTGGTTTTGTCAGCTGTATCGCGTCAGTTGAATCGTAAAGGCTGAACCTAAACAAACTATACCTGATTCATTGCAGACTAAGTCAAAATGATCTACTGGCTTCACTGGGTATTATGCATTATGGCTAGCACGGAGTTTTAAACTTGAAAATGAATTGACTTTCTACTGCATAACGTACCAGCGTGGCTAACGACCCTTAGCGCTACAAAACTTGACAGGGAGCTCGTTCTTTGTGAATCAATGGAATTTCGTGCCATTCCAGGCTTTTCTTAACCAGAAACCTTTTAATGCTATAAAATATTTTAGTTGCTAAATCAATGGGGTTCTAAAAGAACGCAAACAGCGAACCGTGCCAAGGAGGGTAAGGGTTAGCACGCTGCTGAAAAGACGCTCACACACGTCCTCCACTCACTCAGGACATGCCCTCAACATGCCTGGTAGGATAACCGGCTGTTTTCTTCCTTTATTTTCCAATACAGCTTTTAAGCCTGCCTTTAAAAACGTCGGCATAGCAAGTAGCATCGCAACGCAGGTTGCTGCTTCAGGCTATTCAAATTATCCTCTGGGCCCGACTGCTGTGTTCGCTGCAGCTGCCAAAAGGGTTACCGTGTCTTGTCACGAAAAGATGAAGGCACAGCGAGGTATCAGTTAACATTCATTTTAACACTAAGGCACCTTCCCCTGGCTACGGACTTCCGATCGGTTAGAAGACTCAGTCAGGGCGACGACTCGTTTCTATCATGTCCTGAGATTAACGATGTATTTACTGGCCCATAAAGCCAGGGTGTTAATTCTATTTAAACACTTTGAAGTTTAACTTCTGCAAAATGATTGAGGAGAATGTCCTCGATAACTTTGGCTTCCAGCACATAAAAATAAATAATAATAATGATAATAACAACAAATATAATGCTTAGATTCAAACATTTAACATTAAGAATTTTTGTCAGTTAGTAGTTAGAGAGTGAGGATTTAAATCAACAATACTTTTTAATTATTTATTTGACAGGATAACGTCCCCACGTAGCCTTTACCTAATTACTGTTAGAAACAATATTTCCATATTCATATGTTTCACCTTGAGTCATTTTAACCCACTTTTTTTTTTTTTACTTTAGTTTCATGAAGTTTAATGCTAAATACTGATTTTATCTTACTATTGCGTCTTACAAATTTTAATTTAATCAATGCAACGTTTTAGCATAAAGGATCCAAATGCACTTCTTCTCAAGTATAACTGTACTGGGCAACGTACAATCTCCTTCGCTGTTGTTAAGGGGAATTGTGCCAACCCCTCTGGGGTTCAGCTCCTGACCGAAGTTTCAGCGCCCCGCTCCTCACCTGGCTGCTCTGCGGACTGGACGGGTCATAGGGCGGCACATAGTTCTTCAGGGCATCGGGGGGGTTGAGGTGCGGTGGGTAGCGGATGGTGGGATGAGAGAAGTAGCTGGAGGGGGCTGGTGGCAGGATGGTGGAGCCGGAGAACTGCAGTGGTGAGTGTGGAGGGGGGCTCCTCGTTGAAATCACTGCGGAGGGAATACAGACGCAGGTCATCGCCATCCTTTCCAGAGGAGGTAACAGCAGACTTCCCGGAGCCTGGCCGACGCCACTTTTCCCATTGCCCGTATTCACTAAGAGGAGACCGCACTCCAGAATTTTCTGGTTCTGGGTGCCTACTGCTGTCCTCCCACTCCTCCCAGTGAGCCCAGGGTGGAGGTGCTTACCACTGTGGCCCACTCCAGTGAGTCCAGGGTGGAGGTGCTTACCACTGTGCCCCACTCCAGTGAGTCCAGGGTGGAGGTACTTACCACTGTGGCCCACTCCAGTGAGTCCAGGGTGGAGGTGCTTACCACTGTGGCCCACTCCAGTGAGCCCAGGGTGGAGGTGCTTACCACTGTGCCCCACTCCAGTGAGCCCAGGGTGGAGGTGCTTACCACTGTGGCCCACTCCAGTGAGTCCAGGGTGGTGATGCTGGGGGAAAGTGCTCAGTCTCGGGGAGGAGTCCTGTGGAGAGGTGGGGCTGAACAATGGCTTCTCTGGCTTCTTCATGGTGGGAGACGACATATCAGCTGAAAAGACAAACACAAAACAAACAGTGTGAGGTGGCGATGAAACACTTCCACGCGACACAGTCTGGCCCGACCAGCGCTAGGTTTGCAACGGAACTGAACCGAATTCACATCCGGTAATACAGGGGAGAATTCGAGAAGCCGTAGTAGTCAGTCCATGTGTCCTCAGAGAAGCGGCGCCGCCCTTCCTGATGGTTCACTTCCTGCGGCTCGCAGCACACTGCAGGGAAGGTTCTGCAGAACTCAAATCCCGGCCTCGCCCCCGCCAGAAAGGGAAGGCGGCGGACAGGACACACGCAAGCAGGCTGAAAGGGACAGATCTTCCCCGAAAGACCGGAGTCTCGTCCGACCGAGGAACGGAGGAATCGTCAAGGTGCTAATGCTCCACAGCTCCATAAATGAAGCCATCCAGCTCACATCTGCATCAGTCACATCTTCGCTTCGTTCAGTAAATGTTTTCAGATGTGGACTCTCCTCTTCCCATGTATGCGGCCATCGCCAAGAATGCCAACTCACCGAGGCGTCTCGAGACAATCAGAGACCCTCCTCTGCTAAACCGTCTGCTGCCCAACAGTGACGACGGAGGACGTGAATATGTTCCCCCGTGGAAAAGGCACGATGGGAACAGAATCCAGAAGACAGTCTTCACGTTTTGTTTTGTTTGGGCTCTGTGCACGTCAGAACCACATTAAAACAAAGCTTGAAAATGGAAGGGCTGAAATTATTACACACACGATACTTGAGGCAAGCGGCTCAGGTAGTTGTGACAATTATTTTTTTTTTTTTTTTTTTTGTTTGGTTGTTTAATAAAATAGAATAAATGATCTTAACCTACTTTGACTGTCTGAGATGCATGTACTGGTGAAGGTCCTCAGTGTACCATTCTATACTTTAAGCTTAGTAAAAGGCCCTGTGTTCCCGCTTGAGAAAACTGGATTTTTAAGTTTTTTCCCATGAACTCTGAGGTTTTTTTTGAGCCCCCACCACTTCTGTAAGAGATCTGGGCAACACTGAATGTTATGTAGGCCATGCTTAGAGAAATCTTTCAACGGACAGCGATTCACCGTGAACCGGGGTTGAGTTAACAAACATCAGTCTTTTTGTGTTTAAAAAACAAGCCCTGGTTGGAAAGGGTGCACATTTATGAAAAGCCGAGATCTGGAAAAGGTTTTTTTTTTTTTTTTTTTTTAATTGATTGCAAAAAGCTGTTTTTTATAAAAAACCAAACCGGGTTACCAATTCCAGAGAGGAACGACGCCGCGACATTGATTTAATGAGAG
>JAOYSI010009461.1:26842-41949 GCA_025775065.1 Hiodon alosoides | reverse complement strand
GTGGAGACCATTACACATTTGGGTAAAGAAACCAGGAACAAGTCATGTAGATATGCTGGGTGGAGACCATTACACATGCACTTCGACTGCCTTCCCTCTCACAATGAGTTTCCTTGTAGGAATGGCCATGCAAATCAACACCCAACCCAGCCATGCATTTAGGCTTTCCTTAGGGTATAACATGGTCTCAGACAAGCTGAGGGGGTCTACCTTGGAATACAGGGCTGAACTGGGACATGTGCATGCTGGGGAAGTTTGGACTGAAGGAGCGAATACCAACCCATTTTGGAAGCATCAAGCAGTTTAGAGGGATACTTGTGTCTGTGATCGTCTGGCAAAGAATGAGGCCAACAAGGTCATACTGGAGGGTTTCCAGCGCTTCTCCTCAGTAAGGTTCAGAACCGGACTGAGGGCTGGGGACTCCCGTGGTTGGAGCCGACGTGGGCAGGGCTTCCGCCACCTCCGCACTAAGCTTGCAGAATCACACTAAATTCTTCTGGCCTCCAGTTCCGTCATTGGGGAGAAAAAAAAAAAAAACATCCACTGACCTGAATTCAGCATCTCAATCCCACACCTAGCCAGAAGAGTGATGCATTTCTCCTGTACCTGGGACCATGGTACAACTCCATTCAAACCCCACATCTGATGGGGGATACTTTCACCAACAACATGTAGAGTTGACCGCCGTTCATGGTTTATGCAGAGAGGAACAGTGTAAAATTGGATTAAATGCGTCGATATCCCACGGTTATACCCCTGACCTGTATTTTATAGTAGTGCAACTCTCAGGTAGCCAACCTCCCGAGAGAGCATTAAGAAACAGGATGCATTTAACACACACACACACACACGGTTGAAAAACAAATGTTTATTTCAGAAAGAGTACAAAACGTCAGAGTACGTGACACTTCGCTCCATGAAAAAGGTTACATTCCATACTCCACTGTAATCATATCACAGCAAAACCCTAAACCAGGAAGCCAGAGTGACACATCGATTTCCCTGGTTTTAAGGGAACATATCAGAAATATTTTAAAGCTGTCTGGTAATTTAAATAGAAAGTAATTAGGCATCATTAAGTTTAGAAATGAGCATTTTCACATTTTTGTGTTGAACACCTACCCAACTTCATTCAGCACCGGAAAAAGGCATAGAACTTTGAACTATTATAAAAGTGTATTGGTAACGTATGCTGGAAATAGACACTCATTTTAAAAAGTCATAGTGAACACAAGTCAGTAGTTACTGCTAAGAAAGTTTATTTCTGTAAATCCTCTAAACACCTAAGTATACAAAAAGAGGCTCTGACATGAACACGGGTCATTCCGGAGAGCGAAAAAAGAACCTTTACTCACAAATGATCGAAAGAAAGAAATGCAACAGACACCCATTGTGAAACTTCAGACCATTGAACTCCACTTGGCCTCATTTCCACCTCTAAACAACTTGGTTTCCAAATACAGCAAAAACAAAATCTACAAAACTGAACATGGAAGATCGAGATTCTAAGATTCAAGCATTTCCCAGGGTTTATTGCCTACGTGGACAAAGGCACATTTAGGGCTTCAACAGTGAAAAGGGTGAGGGCGGGGGAAACAAGTACCAAGAGGCTTCCATTTCTCAACCTGTGCAGTTAGCGCTCCGCTAGAACTCATCAAGACGCCGGATGCTTCACGGCAACAGCATTCAACTGGACGGACTGTGAAGGAATTCCCCGCAAAGGCAATGCAAGCGTAGCCCCCCCCACCCCATCCTCACAAACCAGAGCAGCAAGGGGCAGGTTTCTGGTTCTCTGGCAACAACAAAAAGTGCCAGTTTTCATAGCCACAAGTTACTCTACGGCTCATAAGATCCTCGCATAACATTTGAAAAAAAAAATTGAAATTGTACCACTAGAGAATCCCTCTCCATGTTCCATTTTGGAATGTTATGAAATGTAAACACTAGAGGCTTAATGTTTTGAGATGCAGCTCTGGCACATGATGCAATTAAAGAACATTAACAGAACACCTCTTCGTTCCTATGCAAAACAATAGAAAAAACCCCCACAGCAGCAGTTGCCTCAGAATGAATAGGGGTACAATCTGAAGTGATGCGTTCTACCACAGTGTTTCTGAGATGACTTGGGTGGCGGTGGGAGGTCTTCCAGAGAGCAGAGATGCCTCTTGCGTTTGCGTTTTCCCTCAGACTCCACTGGCCTTATTGTGAGGCACACACACACAGACATACACATACACACACACACCCACACACACACACACACACACACACACCCAACAGCTAAACCCCAGACATGCTACCCAAACTCACACAGTATGAAGAAATTCAAGCGCGGATGCCTAAAAAGGAAAACAAGAGGGGGAAAATTATTACATAAAGAAACTGCAATTTATCCCAGTAGCAGCTCTGCACAGAACTATAATTTCCTTAAAAGCGCGCCAACTTCCTAAAGTCCATGTCAGTTTGTCATTTTCACCACGGTTACCCACACAAATGCTTAGTCATTACTGACAGACATTTTTGCCTATACCTACAGCCGAAGGGTTCCAAATGTCCTACTACAGACACAAAGGCACGATATGCAGGAAAGAGCCTTTACAACAAAACCCACCTTTTTCACAGGATCCCGCTTGTTTTTCCTGTGCGAAGTTCAGCCGGTTCTGCTCGGCGGCAGTGCCGTTGGACTCCGGGCTGCTGCTCCGCGACGGGTTGCCCTCGTCGTTCTGATAGGCCAGATCCAGGTGCTGCTGGGCCAGTTTCAGGTGTCTGCGCAGGCGTTCCAGGTCCCGGGACGAGGCTTCGTCCCCGAGGGACTCGCGGCCCGAATCCCCCAGGTTGTCACGGAAGTCGGGTTTGGGGCCGCCGGGCAGCTTTCCCACCGGGTCCTTCTTCAGGGCCGTGTGGTACCCCGGCGGGGCGGTGGGGACGTTGCCGCACAGGTTGGGGCGGTGACCGGCCAGCGTCGGGAGACGGGCCGGGCGGCTGCGGAAGGAGTCACGGATGCCACTCACACCCAGGTGCAGGATCTCCAGGACGGTCAGCAGGAGACACAGGCCGCTGACGCCATACATGATAAGCAGGAAGATGGTCTTCTCCGTCGGACGCGAGACGAAACAGTCCACGGTGTGCGGGCAGGGGCTGCGCGTACACACGTAGGAGGGGGCCACGTCAAAGCCGTACAGTATGTACTGTCCGAACAGGAAGGCCACCTCGAAGGCCAAGCGGGACACAAGCTGCAGCACGTACACCTTCATCAGGCCGTCCCGTTTGATGCGCCGCCGCCCATCGTGCTTCTTCTGCGACCCCTCCGCCTTCTTCCCCTTCTCGGGCTCGATCTCCTCCAAAATCATGGGGTCCTCCTCGCCGTTGTCCTCCGCCTCCTCGTAGTCCCGACTGGCTCCGCGGTGGACCACGGGCATCCTGGAGCGGGCCCGCGGCCGGTAATCCCCATCCTCCATCCGGGCTATTTTGTGCATGGCGAACGCCAGGTACATGATGGTGGGGGTGGTGATCAAGATCACCTGGAAGATCCAGAATCTCACATGGGAGAGGGGAGCGAAGGCGTCGTAGCAGACGTTCTCACAACCCGGCTGATTGGTGTTGCACGTAAACTTGCTCTGCTCGTCGTAGTAAATGGACTCCCCTCCCACCACAGTCAGCACGATGCGGAAGATGATGAGCAGGGAGAGCCACATCTTCCCCACGAAGGTGGAGTGGTTGGAGATCTCCTCCAGGAGGCGCGTCAGGAAACTCCAGCTCATGGTGCCCCTGTGGTGACGGGCCTCGGCGCTGACCAAATCGATCGGCAGGAAAGAAACCAAATCAGAAATGACAAATCACAGCGAGCCTTGGTGGGTGGGAGGTACGAGTTACTGGGCGTCAGTACCACTGAAAATATGTTACTAGTGATTGTAATGGAATGGCTATCTGCAAGCCACAGTATTACAAAAGCAATACTTCCCTATCCAGGCTTCGACTCGCCTCAGTGAATCTTAGGGACAGACATGAGACAGCTAGCCCAGCCAGAAGGTACAGTACTGTGGCACATGTAAAACCATTCTGTGAAGTGAAGACGCTTTCAAATATAATGAAATGAAGTTTCTAAATGCAATAATACCATGAAGGGCAGTAAACAGTAAAACTAATTATATACAAATAAATCAATATTTGGTATGACCACTCCTTCTCTTAGGTTCACTGACATGCAGTTCTATAAGACAGTGAGCAGGTAGTTAAGAATCTTGGAAAATTTTCCATAGTTTTTCTACCGACTGGCTGTCTGGCTAATCCCAGAGAGCCTCCATGGTGTTGAGATCAGGGCTCTGTGGAGGCTATTCCATCTGTTGCCGAACTCCTAGTCCTTTAGGAAAATTAATTTAGAAATCTAAAATTGCTTTTCTCTACTAAAGCACTAATGCAGAAGACAAAAAATAAACATCAAGTAAAAAGCAAGGGTGCCTAAGATTTTTGCACAGTACTGTATGTGATCCAAACTAAATCAGTAAAAGCAGGCTCAAAAAAAATCCTCAAAGAGCCCAAAAGATGGCGCTGTTGTCTTTGTAATGCAATTCACTATGAAAGTTTCCGAGAGCCAGGTTCATGAATACAGGTATGAAATTGTGCACGAATGGAACAAAAAGACTATTGTAAACCAAGCAGCATTGTACATGCAGGCTTGGATTATACACACATGCGTTGTAGTTTTAAATGCATGCAGGTGACCCTGTTGCACAACGGTTTTCCAAGCAAGCAGTGGAACTTGGAGCAATCCAAAAGAAACGCGACTCATGTACCCAACTTCAGCGCCAGGCCGGATTACAGGTCGTCATGGAATGGACTGGACTAGAGGGAAGATGCCCTCGTGACAAAAAAGGCTAGACGGCAGCACCTCAGAGTCAAGACTTTTTGCCATGTGTAGGAGGCATGTCCTCCCAAACCAGTTCAATACTGCCTCCTAGTGGAATGTTCAGGTCTACAGCTGGCACGCAGGTGGGCTGCCTTTATCTGGCTGGTAAAAGCCGCTGTAGAGGGACAGGACCAGCAGAGGGAGTACTTTCCTGGGGCTGCAACACCAAGTGCTCCAACAAGCATGCCACCATGTTCAACCAGGCCTGCAACGACTCATAATTAAATGCTCTTTAAACACCTTCTGGGACCAAACACCGTTATGAAATGATCGATGCCTCACCAGTCAAAGTTTCAAATTTAATTATGTCGATGCTCTGAGACAACTGGAATTGACATTTAACCGAGGAATGCGACTTCATTTCGCAATTTTAGAGGTTCATTCGTCATGATTAGGCAGACACTGAAATGCAAGCAATACCTTCAAACACTGGACCAACACCAGAGACCACTTTCGCGCATGCATATTAAATATACTTTTTTTATTATTTCCAATTCCCCAAATAGGCGAGAAGACATGTCTAGCCCCTGTAACATTTGCCCCTCTTCCAAAAACAATTACATACATTTTAAAATGTAGGATAAGTTTAAAAGCACGACTGTAAGTGAGCCGAGGCTTAGGTTTCAGAGAACAGACGAGCTTTGTCAGTGCAGACATTAACTACTCCCTGGGAACCACAGACATTCTTGCCTGTATTCATAGAGCTTACTAGGAACTGGGAATGGCCCTGTGTAAGGGTTCGACCGAATGAAGAACAATACTTCGGCGAACGTTCTGCCAATGTTACATTTTGCACCGAACTGATTAATTTAGTACTGAACAGTTACAAACCCATGGAAAACGGCCCAATAAGACAAACGTTGAAGCTTCCTAAAACTGCAACGATCCCACCAGTTTACCACCGGTGCTGATTAAATACGATTTACGCCAGAAGTTGAGGGAAGGGTCATAAGGTAGAGGACGGAAAATTGGGCAATTTCAAACAAGACCACTTCACGCATTCGGTCATCAAATCAGGCCGGGTTTGGCGCGTCATCCGTCGTCAATACTTCTGTGCCACATTGAGTCAGACATGTATCACACACGGCGGGAGAAGGGAGGATAGAACTGCCTCACCAAAATCAGGTAAAATCTGGAGCTGTACGAGACTCGGAATGCAGCACCGTTCTCTCAACATACCGGTAACTTCACGGGTATTTCGGACACACGTATTTAATTGATTCGTGGCAAAGGGATCAGAACGCGCCTCTACAAGTAGTTATAAACTGCATCATAGCTATGGAATTTGTCAGGAAAAAACTTGCGCCAATCTAGTTGGCTAACGTGGAGTGGCGATGGTCCACTTTAAGGCAACCATACTAAATTTCAAACAATTCAGTCAAGCACGAATACAGACCAATTGGGCTACATATCTCAGTTTTAAGAACCCGCATTAATAAACGAAGCCACGTCAATTATACGGTTTATATACTTGACACCATTGCGCCGCTTTGCTGGAAACTATTCCACGCAATTCAGTTAGCTGCCATTGTAGCTAACGCTCCCAATTAGCAAACGGGCATTATAATTGGTATTAGGTGGTAGCCTGCAAAATACGTAGATGGTTTGCTTTGTACCCAACTATAATGAAACGAGTCCAAAAGTTGTACATTCCTAAAGTTCGAGCTACAGTTAAAACAACACCATCTTTTCTGCCTATGACCAAGAAACAAAATTTACCCTGTGGTTCTCTCGATTTTATAACCCACGCGTTTGTTTTCAGTACCAAATTAATTAAATAATATTTATATGCTCACACTTAATTTGAAATTCGCGTGAAAAAACTTCAACAGGAGCCACGTGTATACGAATGTTTTTAGGTGTAAAGTTAATAACTTGTTTAGCTACCTACACCACAACGGTAAACAAGGATTAACAGGAATAATCGACCGAATAGTCCTACTAAACGAGAAATTGATTATCAATATTTAAACATGTAAACTTTTACAGTTACATTTAATGATGTTCTTTAACTTACCTATATATGAATAAAAGAAACCTCCACACGTCCTCGGTTTTCGGACTTGATGCCGGGAAGCGCAAGAAACCTTTCCAAACTAATCACAACCGCTCTTTTCTCTTAATAAAGCAAATGCTTCCCACTTGAATGCGACGTTGAACCATGTGACCATCAGATCCACGTTGGGGTCCTAAACACAGGGAAGACAAAGAAACGGACCGAAATCCCTTTTCCTCCTCCCCCTATATCTACGCTCCCACCCCCATTTAGAGGCCTCGCATTTGAAAACTGAGATTGTGCGGGGTTTTGGCTACTCATTGCTTTTTGATTAATTTCACTCGCAACCGTCTAATATGTTATGTCATATCACACTCTGAATGTTTCTGTAATATATGTTATTTCCCACCATATCCTCAATGTAATACTTGCATGCGTCTGTAAATTTCGTATTTTACTAATTGAAAAATGTGTATTTTTTCAATCAATAGGTTACACACATTTACATGAATAGTCTAGGGGTCATCCGAAATTTATCAACCGACAATATAATTCTTATTATAATACCTGGGGTAAGCTACATAATGAAAAGTTGAATTTTACACAATTCAAGCGCAGTCAGGAGACAATTAAAATACGGTATAAACAAATCGTCAAAAATAAACGAATAAATAAAACCGTAAAACTTTCAATTTCGTGTGCTGGCCCAAGAACACGTACTTCAAAATTTTAACTTTGGTTTGTGAAGGCTGTTGGTAATATTACTATATGGGATTGGAAAGCGAATTAACTTAAAACATTGCATTCGCAAGTATTAACTTGATTTAAGTAGCTCCAGCCAATTCTGTGATCATTTAGAAGCAAATTCAGAAGACTTATTGAATAAAGTAAAATACATTTCCCTCATTCTGACTCAATGGTTAAAAAAAAATAGACAACCGTTTTTCCATCGTTTCAACTGAGTTAAGGGGAGACAAAATTCATTTTGTGGATTAAAATGCTTTGCATCCTTGAGCTTGTTTGCAAAAGTAAGAACTTAACCTAATAAAAAAAGTAAAAGACATGTATTAAGGAGATTTATTTTCAGTATTGCTCAGAGATGTACCATACAATAAATGTTTTGTTTTTTACAATGCACGTATAATAATGATTTACCTCTTTACCTGTGACAATGTACAACAACGTAGTAGTCTGTCTTAAGGGCATAGTGTGGGTATAATTATCTGTTTAATCTGTTTCAAAGCTGCTTACAATTTTGGCCAGGTGCCCCTTGACAGCCTGATGAGTTGTGTGTTGAGAAACTCACTTTGGAAACTTAGTGTAGACCTAAACGTTCCACAAGGAGATTTGGTAGTTTATAAAATTTTACATTAAACATAGAAAAGTAGCTGGAATCGAAAGGAAGGGTGTTTACTTTTCTTCATCGTACTTTTTCCATTGGCAGTCTCTGCTGGAGTTCTTCTGCACAACTGTGACACCACCCACCCCAAGAAGAGTCTGCTTAAGTAATGCAACAGGCAGCCGGAGCAAAGTTCTTATAGTTCAGTAGGCTCTCCCTCTGGCAAAAGGGAACCAGGGGTCCAAGGAAGGAGAGTCCTACTGCCTTCGCTCTACTGAATGGGGCCTCTCTTCTGTCAGCTCACACAAAAGCACGGGCCATTTCTGGGTCGAATGGTTCTTGTGCATTTATACATTTTTATTAAAATGTAAACGTATTCGATTACGAAATAGAAAAACAGGGAAAAAAATAACTCTGGACCCAACTCTTATATGGTTTAAAAAGGGGATAAGGCACAATAAAATGTTTTAAAAGGCGGTAAAGAACTCTGTTTGAGAGTTTTTGAAAGTACGTAATAGTGACATGGACAGATGTTGGTCCAGACTCATGAAGTGCAAAGCAGTTGTTTGATAAAGTCAGGAATCCTTTCTTTCCCATATTTCCTTATTCGACACCGAAAACCACCACAGCTGGATTAAATTCTCCCATGGGCATTTAGCGCCTGGTCCACAACACATGCTTTTTTAAATTTTACGAGTTGTGTGGGGAAGCCAGTGGCAGTCTTTCTGTTGGTCACGAAGCATGAAACGGTTCTCTCTTCCTGTCTGAGCGTGCGCTCGGAAGTTGTTGTTATTAGAGACTTTTCCTCTGCCACACTTTCACTCCAAAAAGGAGGGGGCGGTTCAGTAAATATCCATCTGTATGAGTGTATAAGTGGATGAATGCAGACAATTGTAAGCTGTGTAAGTTGCTTTGGATAAAAGCGACTACAAAGCAACTAAATTGTAGCGTAAGTGTTACAACCTGGAGTGACTGGTGACTGTGTAACCATGACCCGATGTGATCTGCCTTTTCCACTGTGTGTCACTTTTAGAAACATAAGTCGTTGTTTTTATGTAGGCCTTTGTGTGATAAACCAGGTTGCCCAATAAGAGGGGTTTGCTTACCATTTATCTTGTTTCACATCAGATGACAATGGAACTTCCTGATGTGACTGGAGTCAGCTTTTCATTAGAATATGCTAGAGTTTGGGGCTGAAAGTTTGTTATGCCAATTCACCTTTAAAACATTGGCGGTTTTATAAACTCCCCTACTGGTTAAATGAGAAGTTGCATGATTAGTGACAATCTTAAAGTGTTCAGTGCTTTCCCATTAAAATCTGACATGTGTTTGTGATGCAGCACAGTGGCTATTTTAACAATACTCTTTATGTGAGTCAAAGCAGGATCAAAGCAGTGGTGAAAAAAAAATCAAATTCATCTCATATATCTTTTAGTATATCTTTTGTTATCAACATTCAGATTTCTCAACAACATTCTTTTGAATATTCTCATGTGTCCCACACAGATGACCAAACCACACACACATTTGCCCACGCAGATTACTGAACAATACATGTGAAATACAGAGCAATTCCCTCTCCGGCCTCCACAGTCCAACCCCTTAAAACCAAACAGCAGCAGCGAAATAGACTTCTTTGGCTCTCCCTCTACACCTGAATGCAGCCATCACGCTGGGCTCTTAATAAAATCAATTGCCCGTTTTTTAATGTCTTGGCTGGATGCTTTCCACTGTCCCTACGTCAAGAGAGCTCGTACAGCACCCATGAAATACCTGGATCTATCCCAGTGTCACCTGCGCTTGTATTCCACACCTATTTCACTCATAGTTACTATACTTGTAGTTATAATTACTTGTTGGATTGGCTTCAAGGGACTTGCGTCACAGATCTTTATGAGTGTTAACTTTCTTCAGCCGGCTGGATTTGCTGCTCTTTTAAAAAGAGTTCACAGCTCTTTTCTAGCTGATGACACATCTCAAAGCACAAGTCTTATTAAATAGAATGAATGGGCTGAACCAGCTCTTAAATTGGAAAAAAAAAAAAAAAAAGCCTTATTGGCTTGTCAGAAACAGGCCTAAATTCCACCTAGAAGGTCATATTATACTGGAATTTAGAGGAATTTCTTGGAAGAAGGTGAAAGTTATTTATTACGCTTGCAGCAAAGCACCTGTAGAATTTGGCTGCCGGTTGAGTGTACACACTACTATGATTAGCTTTTACAGACAACTTTTCCCATATTGTTAAAGAGGTTTTAATTCACCATTCACTTACAAGGAAGTGGAGCCAGGTGCTCCCCCGATGTTCCCCAGAAGTGACTGCAATCTTTGCGTAGCCTCAGCAACTGTTTTGTAGGTGGAGTAGCACAAATGACTACCCAGGGAGGAACAAAATGCAATGACTGCCCCAATTGAGAAAACGGTGACATACACTATATGGACAAAAAGTATTGGGACACCTACACGTTTCACCTACAGGAGCTTTTATGACATCCCATTCTAAATCCATAGGCATTATAATATCGAGTTGGTCCCACCTTTGCAGCTATAACAGCTTCCACTCTTCTTCAAGATTTTGGAGTGTGTCTGTTGGAATTTTCCCATTCTTCCTCATTTGTGAGGTCAGACATTGATGTTGGTTGAGAGGGCCTGGCTCGCAATCTCCGTTCTAGTTCATCCCAAAGGTGTTCGATATGGTTGAGGTCAGGGCTCTGTGCGGGCCGGTCAAGTTCTTCCACACCAAACTCATCCAACTATGCCTTTATGGACCTTGCTTTGTGCACTGGGGCACAGTCATGCTGGATCAGAAAAGGGCTTTGTGGGTTTCCACAAAGTTTGAAGCATAGAATTTCCCAAAATGTCTTGGTAAGCTGAGGCCTTAACTTTTCCCTTCAGTGGAACTAAGGGGCCTAGGCCAACCCCAGAAAAACAACCCCATAGCATTATCCCTCTTTTAGGCTGAAGTTCCAGGTTTAACGTGAAACAGGCACCTTTACTCACACATTAAAATAGATACTTTAAAAATCCAGATAAATTAAACTCACTTTGGAAAAGGAAACTAATTGTGTACCACTTAGCACCACAGTGGATTTGAATAAGCAACACGTCACCTACTAGTTGTAAAATCAATTGCCTTTTGGTTAATGAAAAGTACAAATACCATAAAGCCATACAAATGAGATATGAATACTTTAAAGTTAGCTCAATGCAGTCAGCCAGGAAAGGTTCTCCTGGCATTGGCCAAACCCAGACTTGTCAGACTGCCAGATAGAGAAACGTGATTCGTAACTCCACAGAACACGTTTCCACTGCTCCAGAGTACAGTGGCGGCGTGCTTTACACCACTCCACCCGACGCTTGGCATCGTGCTTGGTGATGTAAGGCTTGCATACAGCTGCTCGACTATGGAAACCCATGCCATGAAGCTCCCGGCGCACAGTTTTTGTGCCGATGTTAATGCCAGCGGAGGTTTGGAACTCTGCAGTTATTGAGTCAGCAGAGCGTTGGCGAATTTTACGCACTATGCGTCTCAGCATTCGGCGACCCCGCTCTGTAACTTTACGTGGTCTGCCACTTCGTGGCTGAGTTGCTGTGGTTCCAAAAGGCTTCCATTTTGCAATTATACCACTTGCAGTTGATCGTGGAATATCAAGGAGGGAAAAAATTTCACAAAATGAATTGTTGCAACGGTGGCCTCCTATTACAGTACCACGCTCAAATTCAGTGAGCTCTTTAGAACGACCCATTCCATCACAAATGTTTGTAAAGGCAGACTGCATGGCTAGGTGCTTGATTTTATTCATCTGTGGCAATGGGACTCTTAATTCAATGATTATGAGGTGTGGCCCAATACTTTTGTCCATATAGTGTAGCTTGGAGGTATAGAATGTATAAGTTAAACAGCAAATGCACTATTTAATGTTTTGCTAGTTTTTAAATTGATAGGCTAACAGAACCAGAACTTGGTTAGACACCAAAACCACGTGAATGCGACTGAATCGATACATTTACTAATCCTTAACAAGTCATCCTCTTCTAATTTACGTACTGCTCATCATAAGTAATACAAAGGTCTTCCATTAAAAACTCATCCGTTTAGGCCTACGTAAGCTCCCTAAAGATTCTGTATAAAAGCCATTTACAAGGTAACATATATAATAATTAACTCTGCATTACTTGCCTCTGATATCATTCAAGTGATACTCAGAGCCTAAGCACAGCTCCTCACTGCGGTATAGAGTTCAACCACACCATTTAACTGTAGTGAGAAAACCAGAGTTAAAAGTGTGTTTCACTTGAGGCTGGGGCCTTTCGATCTTGATAGGGACACTATGTACCCCAGCTGTCTTGGGCAAAAGGAATGTGTGCAGTTCAAGGGGTGTTAAGAAGTAAAAGATTCCCAAAGAGCAGCATTTTATAGAGCATGTGTGAGTAGGTGGAGGGTTGGCTTTGGGGGATGGGTGCAATATTTTCGCTAGGAAAGCTACCTAAAATGAGAAAAGGGGTAGGATTACACCAGTCCAGTTTCATTGAGGATGTCCCACTTACAATTTCCACCTCCTCCTCCATGTCTGGTTGGGTTAACCAGTAAAGTATGCACCGGGCAAAGAAAGTTGACCGTCTCTGTCCTGCTGGGATAGGGGTTGCCATGGAAACAGACGGCACTGAAACGGATGGCTGGATGGCCGGAGTGTCGGTTGTCAGATGGGGGAGCATGTAACAAACACAATTACCCCCTCGCATGTGCCCCTCCTAAAATTTGGATTTACACCTACATTAGGGCGGCAGGAGCAAGGATGCAAACGCATGCATTTCATCTAAATAAATGTTTTGATTTCGTAAAAGCAGGCTGACATATCAATTCATGTTTTGTCTCGGGAAAAGTAAAAGAAAACACTGCAATTTTGAACATTAGCAATTAGCAAACTTCAGAGGGATAGCTTATTGAGCGCAGCCATTCCATGCATTAGTAAAAGCGCAGCCTAGCAGGGGAGCGTCATTGCGAGAATTGACTCGACGTGTGACAAATAGAAAGGCATCTTCCTTGAATTTACGAATGAAAAGGTTCCCCCTCCTACCTCCACCCCCCTCCCAGGATCTAGGGAAACATGCATACTGAGTCAAGTCCGGAGTAATGCAAACCAAATATAGTTTTACAATCTTTGTCAGTTTCAATCTCGCTTTTATTTGAATTTATTTCCAACCATGTATGCTACACTGTCCTGCAGCGCTTCCCGATGGACTCCAGGGCGGGGAAGGTGGCTTAACCTCATTCTTTCAAGGCTGAGGAAATACAGTTTGTAATGGCCTTTGGCTGGGCCAAGTGCGGAGTTATCGCTATGGGGGGTTTATTAACTTTAAACAATTATTCCTCAAGTCGTAATTTTCATTAGCAAACCCTAACGTGCGCTATCGTTTAAACTAAATCCATTTTCATAACATCAGCCAAGGACTAGGTATTTAACCAGCTGGCTCGAAATTTACTCTAACTACACACATTGCGTTGGTTACCGCAGCTATTTGTTAAGCAGTAAAAGTTAATAGTTATTGCTATTAACTTTTTCAGCTTAACAAATAGCTGCGGTAACCAACGTAATTATATTATATTATATTACTTTTTGGTTAAAAAAAAAAGAAATAGATCTCTTACCAATAGCAAGATAAATATGTCAACATGTAAAAGTTGGTCACATTACTTTTGTCTTGCTACTACCTTTGCGTTATGCTAATTATAACTTAGTTAAACAGTTAGCTAACAGGCACGTACTAGTTAATGTCATCTTGATATGTTCTCCGTTGTGTTCTTTCCAGGATTTCCACAAAAGTAGTAAAAACGCGTAGTAGGCTACCAGTACCACTTCTTCACATTTCACGCATGTTTGCGAATCCCCCCCGAAGTTTGAGGGTTCAAAGTCGTAAGGGCTTAAGTGACATTATAGTTGGACTAAAAACAGTGAATCTTATTTATTTATACATTTACGAACTGTATTTCTGGCATTGATGGTGTGTAACACATATAGACTCAACAAAGAAACGATGGCTTTGTTTCACATTCCCAGTTAAGCAAGTTAATAATATTCTTTACACTAAAAATACCCTTTCAGCTTGTTCAATGACCTTAATGAAAAACTTAACTTAAGTGCCCCCCCAAAAAAGTATTTTCCCGGCTGTGGGTCCTATGAATATAAAGGACCTAAACGTTCCGTATGAAAGGCAAACCTTAGTACCCTTTTAATTTAGTCTAAGGTAAATGTTAAGCTCTCAGTAGATGGCTTCTAACAATAGAATGAAAAAAAGAAGAAATTAAAGACTGAGACAAGGTATTTTGATTTGTCTCTGTACTCTAGTTAGAGTGGACACAGCAGCTAGTCTCAGGTTTCAAAACAGGGTGAAAGTTCCCTCTGCCAGAATAATTTATGCGGTCTGGACCAAGTCTTGCCCGAAGCTATCAGAATTTACAAAATTCACTGCATTGAGGGTCTGTCTCAGATCACATGGGGGGTTCTGAGGTTAACAAGGAAGACATATATGTTCTCATTTAGACAACAGTAACCGCACATCTGAACACGCTGGTCCCAAGTCCTGCTTCATTATGTATGTAAAGCTACTCATCGGTGAAATCAACATTAAAATAGGCGCTACAAACTCACTGCCCTGTAGAAAATTCAAACCTAAAATATACCAACTTCTGATTTCAAGGCCATGACATTGAGTGGAAGGCAAGCATTGTCGCTATTTTATCATCAGCTATCATTTACGCTGCGGCATTGTGATATGGCGTCGGTGCGGCAATACATCTCAAACAAGAAAGGAGACGATACTTTGATTGTTATGTTGAATTGTATACGTAATCTGTGCTTTTTTTTGTT
>JAOYSI010009461.1:14880-26742 GCA_025775065.1 Hiodon alosoides | reverse complement strand
TACATCTCAAACAAGAAAGGAGACGATACTTTGATTGTTATGTTGAATTGTATACGTAATCTGTGCTTTTTTTTGTTTGTTAATGACCTATGTTCCCTCAATTAAGGAGCATAAAGAGAAAACCTCAATCCGAACACACAGAAAAAAAAACACAGGGTTCCGTCTTGTTTTCAAAATGTAATAAAAATAATTATAAAAGATATTACCATTTTAAAGATCCTAAAATAAGGCTGTCAAATTAAACAGAACGCTATTACCACTGTTAGACGTAGATGCTGACAACATCTGGGACCGATTGTAAACCTGTGCGCATAGATACTGGCCACTCAGTTCGAGAATTATGAATGAACGTTTGCGGTCAAGATGTTGAATTCCCTGAAATTTCTCAGAAATTCAGATTTCAAGGTACTTCCTATTGGACCATTTTGAATAAAATTACAATGTATATCAAATACACAACAGAACATTTATTTTGATAAGGAAATAAGCAATTTCTTTTTAACACAACTTTTAAACAACATTTATGGCAGATATTGAATAAATACACGTAATTATCTAAATTTTGCATTTATGTTGACTTGAAAGGAAACATTGGTAAAAAAAAAAATTTTTAGTAATTTGACATGTATGAAAACCAAAAACGCTAGAGAAACAAGTTTAGCTACAGAAACAAGTTTCAAACTTTTATCTGTCTCCATTTATGTGGTAAACCATGACACGGGACAGCGACGTTCAGAGTCGTTCAAGAGTCACATCTACTCGTTTCTTCATTTTATAGACACAGAGAGACGGTTACAAAATTTACAGCATTTCCCCACCAAGACACTGACAGGTGAGGAGACTCCAATTTCAGAATTTTTAATATACATTACATAGCATCATTCACAGTTCTATAAACATTTTCATCCTGTAGGCATCTGGCATGAATACGGGTTTGTGGGGTCAAAGCCTGACCTTCAAGGGCACCCAGGATCCGCTTTATGAATGATAAACCGAGAACCTTTATCTTTTTACTACAGACATTCAATTTATAAATTGGAGCTTGCAGACATTTTGAATCTCTCTGGAAAAATGTTAACTGCAAGTGTTTGAAAAACAAATCAAGAAGAAAGTATTTGGTTGGGCATTTACACATCAGCAGGCTGCTGCAGGGCAGATTTGCTTGCTTGGTACATGTAACTAAATACTTCTCTTGGGTCGCATTCATTAGCATTTAACTCTCGATGTCCTTTCAACATAAAAAAAAAAAAAAAAAAAAAAATGACTCCCCCCCTCTAATACAAGAAATTAAAACACTGTCAATCTTTTGTTTTATAGCTTACTGTTATTAACTACTGTTCATCGTCTAAACGACCATAAGAGAAAAATAATAGCCATTTAAAAACAATCCTGATAGAAAAGGAAGAAAACGGGACAGAGAGCTGCTACTTGTGGAGCTGAGACTAGCTGGCTGGCAGTGCAGAATTTTTAACGCATTGTTCTTAGCATGGAAGAACTCCAACTGTGCAGAATAGTACAGAAACCACACAGGAGAGCCTGCTCCGTTATAATCCCTCTACTGCTTACAGAATAAAAGCCTCCCACTTAGTGCATTTGAGCAGACCTGACCCAAGGTGCATGAACATTACTAGAACTGCAAAGAAAACGAAAAATAAAGTGCTTTGCCTAGTCCTGACTGGCTTCAGAAACGCGGCGTTGTTAGAATGTTCTAACTGAGCGTTTAAAGGCATGTGCTTACGGCTCTCCGTGAAAAAGGGTCCCTGCTGGGTTTGACGGAGGGACGGCGGGACGGAGACACTCAGGAGCCCGACTCCTGTAGGCTGATCGCCAGCTTGACCCCAAACATGTCTTCCCAGTGGTTCCTGACCCAGGCCACCAGATCCTGCACCAACTCCATGCTCTCTGTCTGCAGGGCCCAAACCCTCTCTTCTTTTACCATCTGCCAAAACACAAACGTCATCTCCCACCATCACCTCGATCGGAGTGGTTCGGTTATCAGGGACGGCCGGTGCTGAGAATCTAGGGTCAGGCTGTATGGCTCTGGTTAAAAACAGACATTCTTAGAAGAGCAATTACTGAGAGAAAGGCTGGTTGTCCTAAGATTCGCAGCCATAACATGGAGGGAGTCTGAAGCTCGGCTAAAGAATTTTCCAACTCTCTGTTCTGCCGTTCAGTTCGTTATCTAGAAGTAAAGTAAAGTGAAGTGAAGCGAACCGAACCCTGTAAACCCGCTTGGATGTACATCTTCTGCAGAACTCACCTCGTCGTAAAGTTTAATGTCCACCCTGCAAGCGTCACTGGAGAACAGGTGAAGAGAGCTGACGCAGCTTATGGGCTGAGACTCCTGCACCGTGACCCTCCCTCCACACAGCGCCCGGTCCCCATTGGATGCCGCATTCAGCGAGCTCCTGCTCCATTGGTGGTCCTCGTCGAGCAGGTGCAGCGTCTCCTCAGTGGCCAACACCGTCACCGGGGTCAAACGGTCATCTGGGAGAAAGAAAAATACTTTCGTTTTCAACTGCAATCCAACCACGAGCACAAAAACAGCAGTCGACGGAGCCAATCCCTTTAACTGCAAGTTTAGATGGACGTAGGAAGACTGAAGCATTGTTGCTGAACCTGGAATAAGAACTGACCACATAGGAATAACTGAAGGTGCGATGGGGTGAATTAGCACATGGAATAACATTTCAGTCTTTATCCCCACAGCCCACTGAGGCTAGCCAGGTTACGCCACACAAAGGAAACGTCCCCCGGCACGGGGGCCCCACCCTGCGCCGGAGTGTCCCTACCTTGTTGGACGAAGGCCAGGAGATAGAAGAACAGGAGCTGGCGATCCTCGGCCGCGTCTGACTGGGTGCTCTCGAACACCAGTGGCCTAAGGAACCAAACGGAGCAGATTTCTCCTCAGACTCACATGGCTTTCTGTGGCACATTCGCAGATACACAGTCTTGGTCTTTAAATGGCAGAGTTATTGGTTTGGCCAGTAAAATGGTATTTGGCCAGTATTGGGCGCCAGAATGGAAGACCCAGTGCAGTTTTTGCTTGATAAGTTGCCGGTGTCGCTTCAGTAGCACGTGCCCAAATAAGACCGATTAAAATACACTTTAAACGTTTTTGCACCAGGTGCGCACCAGGTTAAGAGGAAATAAACTTCAAGAAGGCTGAAGAGTTCGGTGATGCTTGATTTTACTTCTGACACACAACACATCTATTATCCCTACAGTGACCTAAACAATGAATCCAGTGATGTTCAACTTACTCATAACTAATTCCGCAGCACGGCCATGAAAAGCATTTAGTGGGAAAAGGTAGGGATTCATACAGAAAAGTTTCTACACAACTGCAGTGGTGAATGTTTACACAAGGAGGCTCTGGTATTTAGCGGCACAAAGGCCAAGTTATCTCGGCTGGCAGCAATCAGGAACAGAGCTTGTTTTTAAAGACCTGCCTGGCTGTTAGTGAAGAAGGATCTCTGTCCCAAGTGTGAACTCATTAAACTTCACTGGTTCTGAAGAGGTTCTTTTGTGACAACAGATACTAGTAAAATACATTTTAAGTCCACAAGAGAACTTAATACCACAGCAATCGGAGTAATGCATTTATATATATATATATATATATGCAATTATGTACACAGGGCAAAAAGCACTTGTCATGTCTTTCATATGCAAGTACTACTCATTGGAAAGATAATTCGGAAAGGCACTGCCTTCCAGTCAACTCCATAAACTGATGTTGAAAAAATCCTTAGGTTCCCTCAAAACTCATTACTGGGTAATTTTCTTTCCTTCTTTGTAACCTAAAGTATGCAACAAAGTAGCAGGCAATTTTGAGGAAAGTTGATTTGACGAGTGGTTACGCAAGGCATGGGCGGGTCCCTCTGGGAAGATTTTTCACTGGGACAGCAGGAATGGATGTGGTTTTAGCCAGCGTGTGGGAGGCGTCGCTTTGACTGCCAGCGGACAGGGCCAGGCGCGACCGCGCTCTGCGTACCAGAGGGGGTGCTGGGGGTTGAGTCGGGTGGTGGAGATGGACTCAAGTTTGCTGTCCAGTTTAGGAGCCAATTCACGCACCAATCCTGAAAGAGGAAGACTTGGGTCAGAATCCACACCATTCTATAGGGGTTCTATAGAGTTGAAGCTTAATCTTTTAACCGCTCGTATTGAGCAAAACCATGTGATGGATTGAAATTCCCATGAAAAGCTATGACATCCTGTAGGAGGGTTCCACATAGTAACAGTCTGCACATAATTATTCATAAGCTGAAAATATCAACTAAATCCTCTCAGTCCGAAAACATTATTTAGCCCTTTAGCTTAAAATACAGAAGCAAGCCAAAATCTAAATATCCATCACTATTCCGCCATTGAAAATGTCAAATTTAATCAACAATAGCAACGTTCTTTTCTGAAGTAAAAAGACATTGCTCAACTCTTGTTTTTCGCTGTAACTTTCTCTGCCAAAATTCTTGGTCACACATTTCCGATGATAACAACTACAATTTAAGGCCTCTGAAAAGAAAAAAAGAAAACTGTACTAAACCATGGATAAAGAAAGGAATTAAGAAAAGAAAAAAAAAAAAGTCACGGCCACTGGTTTTAATTTATTAAACTACTTAGATTCAATTTCCAAGACACTGTCCGGTACCATTAATAAGCATAATGCGATCACCGAACCTCCCTTTGTATAAACCTGAACTTTTCTCAACAAGCATAAACCAAGGACCCCCACGGCTCTGAAAGCAGAGAGTGTAAACAGGTAGAGGCTCTGGTGGCTGAAAACGCAGCGGGTTTCCCTGGACATCTGAGAATATTCCACCCCTGCAGTATCAACGGCGTCGCTGGCTCCAGGGGGCCGTGTCTGTCACGCGCTTTGTTTTCCCAAGGCATATTTGGACCTGGTTTCCCTTCCATCCTCGAAAGGCGATGGACCCGGCCATTAGAGGTCCGCGGTGCAAACGGCGCTCCACGAAAAAGCGTTGCAGAATTTACGCGTGGAATGGCTGGATTGTGTACCATGGCAACTTGCTGATTTTTAAGAGAATGCGCTGCAGTAAAATCGAACACCATTTGCCCAGACTGGCATCATCTTACAGTTTTCCTGGTGTATCATGCAGGCAACGGGATTTGCCAGTGGTGCGCTAGTCTAGGTTCAGCGGGTGTCTCGGACTCCAGAAAAGTCACAGTGGACAGTGTGGCATGAACAGCAGACACAAGCAGTCCTTGCCCGTTTAGTGCCCAGGTCAGTAGCAGAAGCGTTTCACATTTTGCTTAATTTGCACATCTTTCAATGAAGTAGCTTCTCGCTCGCTAGAGAATACAGCAAACTTAACAGCTGACATCTGTTGCAGATCGTGTAAAACCAGTGCTGTCTGGAAAAATGTTTTGTTATGGTAAAACTGTCCTTTTGGTTCCTGCAAGAGACAAATATTTTAACAGCTGTTCCATCGTATCATGGACCTTAAATGCTTTTAAAAAAAAAAAATCCCATAATAGCTAGCTCTGGTTTCCTTGAAAAGGGACAAAGAGAGGGAAAGACTGGTCTATGGCTTAAACACACTAGAAGGGGGCTGTCATGCCACTTGGAAGGTGCAGGCCTTCCCATTGTCAGTACTAGGGAATCCACGTTGAGCAGACAGACATTTTCAAGGGTGCACCTCAAAAAAAAATAAAAAAATAATAAAAATAGGATAGTAAATCCAACTGCATTACTGATCTACAATACAGATCGTTCCAAATTTAGAACGTGCTCAGAATTTAGAACGTAGAACGTTTGGGTCCCAAGAATATCAAAATTGCTTTGTTTCTAAAGGGGAAAAAACTAATCCAAAAACTAATTAGGTAGGATTTGAAAGACGATTCACAAAATGTTTTGTAAAAGACACGGCGAATGCTCTGTCACGCTACTTAGGTTATGACATTTATGACAAAAATAACAGGGTCCCAGTGTTGCAGGGGACCCATGACAGAAAGAGCCTTAACCCTCAGATCAAGGTGTAACCCTAAAAGTGTGATCTGGTTTAAAAAGAGATTCAGACCAGGAACCACACATTCATCTATTGCACAAGTCAGAAGAACCAGGAGGGTTTCGCCTGAATGGACATTTTCTAACAATGTACTTCTCCTGGATAGACAATGAACCCTGAACTGAAACATGCATGTTGGATAGATATATTGAAATGTATATATACATAAAGAATACCCATATTATCACGCTGGACGGTAAACGGACAAAAGCCAGAGTACTACAAACAAAACCAGTATTAGTAATAATACCTAAGCATGTGCACTGAACTTCAAAAGAAATTTCTGCTGCCTTCCGATCACTTGAGTTATGACAGTCTTTAACGCCAAGACATATTTGTGTCTAACATGGCTTCATAATGTCCGTCCACCTGAGGAAACTGGAGCAGCGTTGGGGGCTTGAGCAAAGGAGTCTGAAAGGACCTTGACCCGAAACGGTACCATTCAGTTCTCCGCAACCCAGCTGTCATTAATGATCAAAGCCAGACTCGAACCCGCACGACGAGGCCGAGGAAGTGGCAGGCTATATGGCGGATAACGCTACGCTACGCTATGCGCCGCCACTCTGATACAGCTCGACCACAGCGGCAGGTTTCATAACCGGCAACGGCCCCGGGGAAAACTCAGTTACCTTCTAGTCCGGAAAAGCCACTCCCAGAGACGATTTTCCAGATTTTCCAGAGTGACAGAAGGCGTGGGCGACGGAGAACAGAACAGCCACTGGGACAGAACGCGTAACAGACACACCCCCACACAGCTTTGAGCCCTATGTGATTGATTGTTTACCAAGTTTGCGAGTGAGTGCCCCGGGTTCTAACAGGTACATTGGCGGGGCGGGGCGATGCTTACCTGTAAGGAGCTCGAAGAAGCACTTGCAGCGGACAGGGTCCCGTACCAGCAGGGTGTACGCCGCCCCACTGTCCACAAACTCCATGTGGATGCTCTGGGAGCCAAGGCCAACCTCCAGGAAGCGTAACTCAGCCAGACGGTGGCAGTTCCTCTTCCGCAGCCAATCGGACGGCTGCCCTCTGCAAGGAGAGGAGGAGAAGCAGGAGTGAGTGGAAAGAAAAGTAGCCTTCTGGGTGAAGCATCTGCACACGCTAGGCTATAAACACCTCATTAACGCCGTTAATTCAATGGTATACCGTCCCAGAGGACAAAGATCAAATTCACTCGTCCTAGGCCGTCTGGAAGATCCGAAAAACAAAACGAAAACATAATACGGTGCGCGGCCATAACCGATATGTTCCTCATAAGGGGGTCAAATTACGACGTTAGGCAAAACACATTCAGGCCTAACATTGCCTGACAGTCATCAGATTAAAACTAAAAACTGGTTAAACAGATCCGTCTGGAAATTAACTTTTATTCCGAGGGCGATGTCAGTTGACGGAGAGAATGAACCAACGGCCGTGCATTTTGGGTGTTACACAGCTCGACTCCGTGGAGAAAGTTCACCCTTCAGGTTAATAAACACAGAAACATAACAGGATCCCTACCAGCATGAAAAGAAATATGAAGAACTATACCAAATTCATAAGGGGGGGGGCCCCTTGGAAAACAAAAAGCCATTGATTTCAGGATGGAAAAAAAGTAAGACGGGGTTAGAATGAGGAATTTGTGCAGTCATTCTGTGATATAGGTGGATCTGCAGGTTGTGTAACAGATTGTTTTAAATCGGTTGCAGTCATGCCAAGGGCTAATGCCACGCTGAAGTGTTGGGTGGATACTAAACAGTCTTCTCCAAAGGATCCGAAAGGAAAACGCTCCACCAAAACAGCTTGACGTTCTGCCGTTTCCCTCGTGTTCGTCGTTATGGTTCTACAATGCGGTTTTCACGCCGGGGTGAAGAGAGCTCTGTGCTGACACTAAGCAGAACCTGCCACCGCCAAACTAGCTCCGCCGCGTGGGCAGCTCCAGGCCGACCGCGTTAGCCTGCGCGCGCTACGCACGTTAGCCAACCCCCCTGCCAGCCAGCATTCCCCAGCATCGAGGGTCCCGCTGCTTCAGGTTTCAACATCAAAGAGACCGTGACCTCACCACAACGAGGTAGAAAAAAACAGCGGATAACAGCTCACTTCTTGGAGTTTAAATACCTTCAATCTGCTAATGGTTAGTAATAGTGGCAGACGATAAAGCCATTGAAAGTTCAAATCTGGCTTTAAATTCAGTGCATCACAGTAAACGTAAGGCCTTTCAAACAATAAAGGTATTTTCATGACTGTTCAAAACCTAAATGGGATTGTATATGGTCTAGAAACACATACATAAACCACACATCCAATAAAAGCACAGTAACTTGCAGTTACACAGTAACAGTTACCCTATGAAGTTCATTCATAATATTCACTCCAAAGACAATGAACAGTTTTTTTTCCCCCCTTTTCCTGGTTGGAACTCACTGTGCTTCCGAGGTGATTTCCAGGATGTAGATGTACTGGTCAGACACCACCAGGAGAGCAGGAAACTCCACAGGGTCCCCAAACTTCACAGCAGACATCTGATAACCAGACAACAAAGTCAAGAGTCAAGTGGGTAAGGGGTACCAATGTCAGCTGGACATGTCTACCGTCCTCTTCACTCCGCCAACAAAGCTCTTGGGACAGTTTTGGAGTTGAGGTCAGTTGGAGGAAAGTGTTTAAAAAGCAAGGTGTTGCTTCCAAAGCCTACATTCAATGCGGTCTGGTTGATTTTTCACACTTTCAGGTGACTGGAATGGACAGCTTTTGGTTGAGCGCCGAAGAGCGGAGGGGACTGACGTGAGAAAGACCAAGACAAGGGAGAGATTCGTCCATGCGGTTAACATTGGGGAAACAGTAGGAAGGCTCAGGACTGGATCAGGAAAGTAAAAAAAACTAAACAAACAGGCTAGGCTTGACACCAGTGCAGGAAAGAGCCCCTGACCTTTCAGATGTGGATCTCGGGCAGATAAACTCACTGCCCTTTTCTGATAAACTCAAGCACAAACTGAGCCCATTGATGGCCACCTGAAAAAGCTCTCCACTCTCCCATCACTCTCAGCCCACACACAAGGTTGCTCTTCAGACTGAGCCCGGGATCCTTCTGGTTCACAGAACCTACTGCCCGCTGCCCTGAACCACACTAGGGCCCGCTTCCAGACTTTAACTGGGGAGCGCCGCTCAAGTTCCCTTGCCTTGAGGAAGCCGTGGATCTCCTCCGAGTCCTCCTGGAAAACCTCCACGTCCAGGAAGAGCTTGAGTCGGTGGTCCACTGCCTCCCCATCCTTGGAGAGCAGGTCAAGTCGGCCTGGAAGGCGCAGAGCGGAGGGTCCGTAGGCGTATGCAGAACCGGGGGAGTACAAATGGCAGCTTGTTAAAATAACATCATGATAGGCCCTGATAGGCGATCTGGAGGGGGTTAAACATAGTTAAACATTAAACAAACACACACACAAACACATACACACACATCACAGACCTCGTCCTTGTCCACAGTCATGTCTACATAGCTCACAGATCTTATGTGCCCATTTATCATGGAATGTTACTTGACCAAGGCTGACTACGGGCAAGACAAACAAAAAGGCTGTTTTTATTGAATTTCCTCCTTCCAAATGAGAAATTTAGGGCAACTGAACTAAGAACCTTTCCTCATTCCTCAAAACAATCTCTTACTGAAAATGCCATGAGTCACATTTCATTTCAATTACCAACTTGGTCTGCGGCTGTGGATAAATTTAATCTAAGAGTTTGTTCTTCTAGAAATGTGGTTTCATAAGGCGCACGTTTTTATTTTTTATTCACTTTCTAAAGTCAGTCAGAACGCATTCAAGTCAAAGTAGTGTCAATGGTCAAATACACATGCTTGCTAAATCATCAAGGCAAAAAATGTGAAGCCAAGCCTTAGCCTGACACAATCATTTCCAACATTAGACACATAAACAATACGGAACAGCAGACTACACCTGTCCCTAAAAACCGATGCAAAAATACAGGAAGCACTTTGATGTGACAACTGGCTATGAATTCTGTGGAAACCGTGCTGTCTGAAGAGGAGACACCTTTATTGACTGCTGAGCAGGTGAAATACTTCCACCTTATTAGGGCCCTCTTTGTTCTAGGCTAAGCCCGGGCTGTCTCCATCTTTAAAACATGGCTTCATGTTCAAGGAGATAATTAAAAGCATATGCATTTCAAACAGATTACTGTAAAAAAAAAAAAAAAACACTTTGCAGAGGTTTTCGGATACCGTTGAAAACCTGCCCAAACAGTGTGGACGTTGAGTGTGGATTATGTGTCTTTATAGGAGAAGGGAAAAGAGGAGGCCAGGCATTTTCTCTCAGCAGCTCTGCAGGCCATCACACTCTCTCAGATTTCATGCTTTTGAGCTTTCGCCATCAAATTTAATCAACGCTGTCGGACATCGCTTGGGCAAGGTGGTGCATTAACCTGGATCCCACTACCGAGTTAAACCGCCCCCCCCCCCCCCAACAGTATTTAATCCCACCTCCCGCACCAAACCCACCAGGGCTAGACCCCTGCGGTGTCTCAGGCAGGAGCTGCAGCAGCTGGGGGGCGCTGTAGTTGTAGTTCCAGCTGGCGGCCAGCTCGTCCTTCCCCACCACTGGGGGCGCCGCCTCCCCGTTGTCCCGGTCGGGGGTGTGGAAGCCGGCCAGGTCCGAGGGGTGGCGGTCCGACCAGCTGTTCTCGTCCCCGATGTAGAAGGTGCCGTTCTTGGCGGTGTGGAAGGCGTCGCTGAGCTCCGCCCCCTCGTTCACGGAGCCTTGTGTCTCAGCGCTGCCATACGCCGAGAGGACTCCGTCGACCAGGGACTCCTACAGGCACATGACACTTCAACTCCCTAAAATGAAACCTGCGGCCGCAATCAGGAACATAACCACGGTTGCTTCAGGTTAAAGGAGTCAGACCGTGTAAGGGGCGCGTACCTGGTGACCGCACGTAGGAGTGTCGAGACTATCGAAGGCGAAGCACTGAAGGGCGCGGTCCCCTTCGAGGGGGCAAGGCACCGGCGTGCTGCAGGGTGGGGGCAGTTGGGTAGACAGCTGGACCACATGGTCGCTGCTACATCCTGGGCAGATGAGACCCCTCACACACGAAGCTGGAGAGCGAGGAGGATAAATAAACAGAGGGAGTCAACTTCCTGTAAAAAAACGTCACACCTGGATCCCACTGCTTTGCTGCTGGTTGGACAGAAAAAGAAGTGCATGAGGAAATAAAAGAAAGAAAATACAGACAGACTGGCATTAAATCGATGTAAATCACTGTAAACGGCCACCAGGGTTTCAAGCCAACAGCTCCATGAAAGAACACCTTCATTAGTTTCAATAGACCACAAACAGACACAGACACAGACACAGACACACAGTCAGACACACAGTCAGACACACACACAATGTTGATACCTCGTCTTCAATTTAAGCACCCTTGAAGTCCTTCCTGTGTTCTCCAGTAAAAATCCACCAAAAGGGCTGATGTTTTCAGAAAGACCAAACACTTAATTACAAGCCATGAAAGCAACAGAACAAACACGAGGCAATGATGGGCACGGTGGAGAGCGGTCGCCTGTGAAATCTGGGAATTATATCACGGTAGACCGTTCAAAAAACACATGGAACCAAAACTTCACATGGAACCATGATCATTGCTGCCTATTCTGCCACACCTTTGACTTATTGGTTGCCTTTTTCGGTCTGAGCAGACTAAGGGCCAGTACACATTCAATCTGAATCATCTCCCTATCAGGGGTCCGAAGGAGGGAGAGACGGAAACATGAAGACCAAGTCATCGCTAATCTCATGCGCTTATGTGACTGACAAAGCATTTTACAGTGCTTGTTTAAAGAGTGGAGTTTGTG
>JAOYSI010009460.1:0-10895 GCA_025775065.1 Hiodon alosoides | reverse complement strand
CCCCCCCCCCCCCCCCCCCCCCCCCCCGGCCCCCCGCCCCCCCCCCCCCCCCCCCCCCCCCCCCCCCCCCCCCCCCCTCAGGTGTGTGGGTGGTACCGCCCTCAGAAGGAGATACAAGGAGGGGGGGACGTGACGTGTGCATTGAGTGATGGGGAAAGTGAAGAGTGAGGAGAGTGTTGGAGAAAGTGAAGAGTGAGGAGAGTGTTGGGGAAAGTGAAGAGTGAGGAGTGTGTTGGAGAAAGTGAAGAGTGAAGAGAGTGTTGGGGAAAGTGAAGAGTGAGGAGAGTGTTGGGGAAAGTGAAGAGTGAGGAGAGTGTTGGAGATTGCATGAGGGTAGAGAGAACAAGTGGATTGGAAAGCCAAACAAATAAGATTACTTTGTAACAAAATTATAGTGTTAATATGTTTTATATTTGTATTAAACATTCCTCAGTAGACCTTTAAATAAGTATTTACAAAATAACATTTTCAAAAGAAGAAGGGAAAACACTAATATATACAGAGAAATTAAAAGATTGAAAAATTCTCTAAAAGGGTAGCAGAGACTTACTGTCTTACTGTCAGAGATAACTGTCTGTTATAAGAAAAGGTACCAACCAAAGCAATATCTCCCAGATCAAAAACAAATAGGTTGCTGAGAGGATTTCCAGTTCCATTTACTCTCTGTAAAACAGGTGTCTTTCATCATTCATTAATTGAAGACATTAAACAGAAATATTGCAATTCCAAAAAAGAAAAGAACCAGCAACTTATTTCAACAAATCATTACAGGAAAAATTCAAAAGAAGTACAGATTGCAGAAATGTGCTCAGAAAGCCTTTGGGTTTTCAAGAAAGCGGTTCCGTAGGGGCCTAGAAAATGAACAGGAAACGTTAACATTTGTTTGGAAAAAAATCAGAACACCTGACGATGAACTAAAGAGGGAAGTGGTTGTCTTTTATGTCAGAGATGAAACCAGTCGTATAACAGCAAGCAAGAAACAAACCATTACAGTGAACAAATGCAACAGACACCATGATGAATCTGCACAGAAAATTCCTTCTGGAGAATCCATTTGCAACCCTCTCCTATTCATTGTTCTGCCGTATGCGACCATTTTGGGTTGTGAATCCAACAATTTTCAACAGTCGAGAAGCATGTCTCTGTAAACTTCATGACTTGGTTTCCTTGCGGACAAGCTGCATCAGCCTAAACTTCTCAATAGTATTGACTTGGAATGCTTGACCGGATCGATGTGCTGCGATCCTGCGTCGAAAACATGTATGTATGCTGAATGTGCCCAATGCAAAGTTACTGAGCTTCCATTTACTTCTTCCTATGGTTCACAGACCAATGTATCATACTGGCACTGGACAACCAAGTCAGTGCTAAAGGAAAGACAAAAAAAGTAAAGTAAAGGAACAGGTCCCTGTAAAAGTCACAGTAAAGCAAGAAATGGAAAGGAGCTAGTTGAGATGTTTCAAAACCAACTCCAAATGTTCAGAAGATCTATTTTTTCAACATAAAGTATCAGTTCTTGTACCACTGTGAACTGAAGAAAAACATGTCAGCGCATGAGTGCTTGATTCATATTGACTTCTCAGAAAAATATTCTACTGAAAAGACTCTAAACCTGCTGCTTTTCATCGCTTGAGTTGATTACAAACAAAATCAAACTAAATGATACAATGCTCTTCAGATTATAAAAATTAACCTTATATTAAGACTTTCATATACTTTCATATTTATTTATATAATATATATTTTATTTGCTGTAATAAACCTGGAGTTTAGAGACCTGCCATTCCCCCAGCTTTTTCATCTCATTGAAGTGACGTACTATATGTAATTATGCATCTTACTGCCAATCTACTAGTTTAAACATTTGATAAGAAAGTTGTAAGGAGGCTTATAAAAGCTATTTTTGGTATGAGTATCAGACCTTGAGACATCTGACTGAGTATCAAAGCCACCCTGCATAATGAGAGCAAGTACCACAGTCACTTACACCTTGTCCAGCGATCAAAGGCGCAAACTATCTTCCTTGAATGCTTTCATCTCCTTCTATTCATGCAAGAAATATGTAGATACATGTCTTATTTTGCATCACTTTATAAATGGTAACCCAGAGTGTGCCTCTTGTGAAGAGAGGGTTCTCCAGATGAATATGAATCAGCCTCCTCAAGGTTTGTTCACCACTGCCTTACGGATGCTCAGTTACAGAACACCCAATTATGGTTAAAATCAAGACTGCATCACTTATCACCTAGTATGTCCTTTTTTTGGTCACAAAACATACATTCATTGTAAATATCAAACTGTTTTTATATATTATTATTTTACTGCAAATATACAACATTTGTTTTAGTAAAAATCAGACACTAAACACTAAGTACAGGCATGCATTTCAAGCTATTCTTAATTTACAGTACTGTGAAAATGTATTTGCTGATTTTAAACAGCATTTGATCAGGTCTTTTTCTGGGTTATAGCAAAAAAAAGTAAGTTATAGTAAAAAAGTATTTTTTATGCAAAGAAGAAGGAATAACCTTGACAGTCATCATTGGGATTTGCAGTTTGTGGACTGCTATGGATTATTCTCAGAACCGTGAGGGTGGCGAGCAAGACAGATTTCTTGGATTTTTACCTGGATTCTCAGGTGCTTTTGTTCTGCTGAACAGATTTGAATGATTATTTTTGTTATATGTTCTTCGATCCTTGCAGAGTGGCTGGTGCCCTAAATATTGATGTATTTATTTATTTGGTATTAGGAATTAGCCTGGTCACTTTTAGGTTTTAGAGGCAAGAGTGCAAATGTAACGGGGGTACCTACTGGTCCAAACAGGGGTGCACCTCATGAAGGTTATGAAAAGCTAATGTCAACAGTCCTAGTTTGCAGATATAGATTATGGTGATCATTACAATAAGTAGTAGTGTTTTTATCCTTGGCATGTAAGATGTGTGTTTTGTTTATGTGCTTTTCGAGATCTCCAAAATATTTTTATAAACCTCTGCTAATTTCATGAGCAGACATGTGGGTTTCTGGGTGTTTAACATTCAGGATTGTAAGCTGTGATTGGTCGACAGCTGCTGTCTTGTGCCCTCCTATGTTTGCTTACAAAACAAGCAAATCCTGTACTCACCCCCCATTTTGCACTGAGAAAAGTCAGCAATGTTATCATAAATGTCACTGTATCGCGGGTGATGCGGGTTTGAGTTGGTCCTGCCATAAGGGGGCAATTCCAAAGTATTAGGCAGAGACAACCTGCCTGCTGGAAGATCCAGTTGCGACCTATTTAGAGAAATTTCTGGCAGTTATTCTTTCACAACTGTTCTACCACTTCTGCAATTAAATATGAGTACAAACGGTTCACGTTGTACATGTAAAAACCTTCTTAATAACTCTGTTAATTTGTTATTAAGAAGCCCAAAAACCTTTTCACTAGAGAGGTGAATTTACAGGACACAGCAAGGGGCTGCCTGAGTCATGTAATCTCCTTGGTTTAATCATCTCTGGCTCCAATATGTGTGCCTCGGGCCAAGTAGAACCGTTAGACACCTGTTTTCATTATATAATAAAGGATGCACCAATAACCCAAATAATTCCCTCTGAAGCAGGGCTCCATAGAGCAAAGTCCCTCATTACTGGGTATCACTGTTCAATGCGAAGACTCCTGGTGTTTTACATTGCAGGATAATGGTCTGCAAACAGACATGTTAGACCTGTTTGTAAGTCTTTTTTTGTATCCGTACAGTTCATAAACCCAGCAGCTGCCACTGGACACAGCGTTTCCCATGACCTGGGTTGCAACAAATGTGTCCTTGATAATCACTGAAAACACTCACCCTTCTCTTAGATCTCTCGGATGACGTGGCAGGTTTTTGTATTAACTTCTCATTTAGGAAACCGATTAGGGAAAAAAAAAAAACACACCTGTTTATTTTAATTAAATATTTTATCAGCTTGTGTCATGACTTCATGAGTATTGTATTTCATCATTTTCCCTTGTAGATGTATTATGTTTTGATGCCACAGATACAGTTGAAATACAACATTTCAATGAAGAACATCTATGATGAATGTGCATCATATGTTCAGAACAATAGGAAGCCAGGTGAAACCACTGCAACCAATAATAGCAGTCCATTATGAGAGCCATGTTAGCTCCAGTTTCATGATGAAAGTAAATTAGTTTAATAATTGTTTTGAATGATGCACAACTTTGAAGTGTTGATTTTTGTTTAAAAAAAAAAAAAACTTAAGATAAATGACTTTTCTCTGTTCAGCGGTATCAAGATTAATCTTTTTTACATTCTGTGAGTTGAAATAATGATCCAATTCATCATGTTTTGTAATATGCATTGTGTAACGATTTAATCAGAGGTATAAATGAATACGAAGGGAGCAGAATAAAGGTGAATATTTGTGTAGGGAAAGTTGTAAAAATATTCCTTTCTTGTCCTTGTTGAATACTTGGTAAGGTTTTTAAGGGGGGGCGGGCAAATGATGCAAAAGCAACACCTGGCCTTTTGTTGTTTTTTTTTTTTTTTCTCTGCTGAGATTAACATACAAATACACATGAAGGCGACAAATACTGTATCTAACAACCGGCAGCTCCAACAAGAGGAGATTACTGTCTTTACCATGACAGGCTTGACAGAACTGCTGGTGACTTTCCATTGATAGATGCTGAGCAGTATTTTACATGAATTTCACCATTGTGTTTTGGTTCTGTGAAGCCTCGTTATCCTTGTTAAAGGAAGCCATGGCGACAGTCGTGAAATTGACAGCGAGCATCCTGAATCAGCCACCGTTCTGCTGGTTCTCTCAAGGCATTTAGTCGACATTAAATGTGCAAGGCTAAAATGTAATCTAAATTTACAGAATTTTAAATGTGCCGCAGTAACTAATGAATATACCCTCTTCAAGTGTTTAATATGCTGTGGTCAAAGTAAATGTTTTATGCTTAAGCAATTTATTAACGAACTATAACATTGGTTAATTAAATTCTCTGTCCTCTATTCTCTTAAAAGACTCTTTTACTCCTTTGATGCACGACAGACATATTTATGAAACGCAGAATTAATTCAGTCTTCTATGTAGAACTACCGTCCGCCACCCCCCTACCCACCCCTCTGTGGATTATTGAGTGCAAGGAGAAGAGCTTCATACACAGATTAATACACATTCCACTTCATGTGAAATAAACAGGACGGATGAGTGATCCTCTTCACCAGAGAGCAGAGGTACCAGGGCAGACAGGTGGGCACAGCCAGCGGGAGGAATAAGTTAAAGAGTGCTCGTCAAAGTTTAAAAAAAGATGGACGGTTGATTTTTTACGCGCTTTGACAAATCTACCTTAATCAATAAAAACCTGTGGCAAGCAGCCTGAGGCCACACCCTCAAGTCTGGGAAAACGTCCAGAGTTTGGCTGGGGAGGAAGGACCTCGTTGTGCACCTGACTGTGAAAATATAAAGAATGGGTCCTATAAGAAAATGATCATTATCAGGCAAATCGAATTAAATCAAAAATAGAATGAACAGATTAACAATAAGATAGATGTTTCGACTTGGGTTATTTAAAGCCAAATAACACTTCAATAGATGTCTTTAACTCACAGATTTATAGTCCTTTCAAAATCCCCACTGTGTGTTTTATTGTATAAATGATCACTGAAAAATATGCTATGTTGTTGTGCCACCAATGCTGGGATAGCCCAATTTTTCTAAACAATTATGGTAGTTTTGTGTTTTACATTGCGTACAATAAATTGTTCAGTTACAGTAAATAAGCAGATGAATTAGGCTGTTCTATAGTTTGGACAGAAAGGCTAGAGGCAGGCTGGGAACTTCTGTCTGTGACATAAGCTGTATAGCATTTAAACTTCTTGTAATACCAGAAGCCCTTATCACACTGAAAATATCATGCTTCATGCATTGCCTGGCATAGCTAAAAGCATAATGAGTGTTTTCTGGAGCCATTTCAATACTTAGTTAATTCGTAAGTTGACTGTACTGATCGACATAGTAATTACACCTCCTCATTATAGTCCCTTTGCAAAATGAATGTGCAAATTCTGGTTTCACCTGTATTGTCTTCTTGAGAGAAGTTAATATCCACAATTATGTAAGGTGGTTGTTTTTGACTTTGTGCGTCCCACCTACATCACATTCCGTGGGCCATTTTCTTGTCCTGTTCTCTGTCAGACGCAGTGTCTCGCCATTGGCCTCGTGACACGAGTATGAAAAGGATCACTCAAGTTACCCAGATTTCACAAAGTCATAGTTTACCTCCAGGCAGGATACAGAAGGGTGGAACAACTTAACATGGCCATCTGCTAGACACTTAATGGCAGATGGCAGGAGTAATTGTCATGAGCCTGTTAAAATAGCTCACCACCTGAGGTGACACAGGTTTATTTTAATCAAAACATCAGCAGGGCGACAGCGGCGGTCTAATCACTGTGGATGAACAGAAAATTATTGTAATTATTGCTTAGAAGACATCCTTACCTGAGTGACTTGATGCTCGACCTGTCTCAGTGTTATTCTTTACCTATTCATATAGCTAGACGTAAACCTCAATCAATCCATCACTGGTACTTTGCCTCTGGGTATCATCCCGTCATGGGACTAAAACGAAAAACGTTTAAATGGTTTCTACAATAAATAAGATTTTGGAACAAAGGACTATTTTTAAAATCTGAATCCATCATTTTGAAATGAAGTAGGATAACAAGTCACACTCTGTTGAAATAGCTTAACTTTATTTGCTTTGACTGCTACGAATAGCAGGAAAACTATTTCATATTTATTTTTTCAAGCATTCTGCAAAAAAAGTTAATATTCTCCTTACTGGAAGTGTAAAATGTTTGTGATGAAGATGATGAAATAACTATGGGCTGTTGCGGATTGCACCATGATGTTCTGATTTTAGGCCTGTGATAATGGACTGATTTACTCTCAAAGACTTCCGACCCGGTTTTGTAGGGTACCCTGTGATAGTCGATGGCTTACTTTCATAGATTCCAGAACCCTCTTTTATAAGATACACCAGGATGAACTTTGTAGTCACAACCACAGAGTCCCCACATCTGTTTTCGTAAATACATTTTAAAAATAATTCTAAGAATTGTTCTGATGTTTATTATTTATTTGCCCACTTTGTAGAGCATGTCAACCACTTTGAGATTTCATTTGTAAATACTGAACAAATAATAATGATTATTATGACATATTATGAGTACATACATACAAAATATAAGTAGGAGGCTTAAGTGTGCCACTTTACCCTTGAATAATGATTCCCCAGAAATTAGCATGCACTCCTTCAGATAGATGTATCATAATTCAACCATTTCAGTTTCTGGTAGACCGGTTAATGCTTTCAAGCTCTATTTCTTGTTAGCTCCATCTGCTAATATGTATACCAAACACCTTTATCTACCTTTATCTACCTTTATTCTACCGGTTTTCCTGTTTGTTTGTTTGGTTAACAAGGTCCTGCAACTACAGCTAGCTGACAGTGGAAATGATTAAATGTGACATGTTAAAGACGTGGATGAAATAATGGCTGGGAAAGCCCTGCTTGGCACAGAGAGGGCAGGGTGCAGAGGAAGCTGATGATGAGTGAGGAAACAGTGTAAAATTTGGCCCTACGGCACTCTGTGGCTAATCTCCCTGCTATAATCGCTGAAGTGGAGGTGAATTAGTGTTTGTGGTGGAAGATGTGAGCAGGGACGATCATGTGTGTCTGTCTGAAATCCGATGTAGACTTGGGGGCGTTGAGGACTCGCAAAACAAACTCCAGGTGAGTTCTTTACCAGATTCACCCAGGTACCATGATTCCGACAGTGAGCCAAACTGTCATGCCAACGCATGCTGTGGTGAGACGGAGGATAATCGTGCTCCTGCAGGCCCCCGGTTTGTGACTCATGTAAGGTGTACCTCACGAGTGCCTACATGAATCTAATCCGCTGCAATCCGCCCATAAATGTGATTTTGTGAAGTGCACTCCAAGTCGGAAGTGGGCTCCCAAAAAGAACATTCTGTGGGTGTGGTTTTTACTTTGTGGGCTGCTCTCACATTGTAGGTCCAAAAACATCAGAGCACACCCACACAATTACACACACACATGCTACCAATTTCATATACACATGGTGTACACTCTCTCTCTCACACACACACACACACACACACACACACACACACACACGCACACACGCACACACACACACACCACATATACACAATCATAAACCTTTATCATACGTATACATTATTCATGCAAGCTCAGACACATATGCACATATGAGCATACAGATGTACACGGGTTTGCACAAACACATGTACAAGTCACCCAAGCCCTCACACACACACACACATACACACCAAATGAAGACTGTGCGCAAAGAGTGTTGTTTCTTTTCACAGTGTGAGCAAGATTTTTGTTACCAGAGCGTGTGGTCTCGGTTTTTTCCACTGAGACCTCAGGCTGAGGTCACCCGGTCACCTGGAATCTGTGTTTAGGACTCCCACTATAGAATTCTGTCAAAACACATCAGGTCGGGTATACCCAGGGAGTATGAAGACAACCCTTTGGACACTTAAACTGGCGGAGCAGCCACACAGAACTGTTGCCCAAATTAACCCTCTGATTTGGTTGTTTTGTTTTTTGTTCAGTTTTTTGGCCTAAAGGTAATACAATGCTAAGAGCTGCCTATGAGAAGCAGGAAGGGAAAATTCAGATTTAAAAAAACAATCTGAATATAAACTGGTGGCAATGGATAATCAAGTCAAATGTATATTTCGTATTCTGTTTATGAAAAAAAAAAAAAACTTTGCAACTCTTCTCAGATCAAATATACTTCAGGCATTAGTTGGTGGAGTGCAGTGAATAATTTTTTTTCTTTGCAGAATGAACATTCCTGTGATGCAAGTGTAAAAAATTGGGATTTATTTTAATTAATCGGATTGATTATCTAAGCCTCTCATTGGGGGCGGAAGGTGGCTCAACCCTCATAGAAAGCAATCTGACGCTCAGTTTCACTGACGTGTTTAAGGTGGAGGTTTGGTTTTCACAGCCTCAACAAGTTATAGGTTTCAACCATGGCAAAAAAAGAACTTCATAATTCTAATAAATAATTAAATTGTTGCGTCTCCTTATATAAATATACATGTAATCAAGTAAAGGCCAGACTGCTTTTGATGTGTTGGCTTGCCCAGTAATTACACTTTTCTATGTGTTATCCTGCGTGGCTGTGTGAAGGTTACCATGACCGTTTATATTTGTATTATATTTTGATCCTGTTACATAAGCTTATTTAGCAATAAAAATGCAGTTAAAATATTAAAATCAGCACGAATCGTGACTATTTCCATGAAATTCTCTTCTCAGTGATTTTTGGATGTGTGTGTTTGTGTGTGTGTGTTTGTGTGTGTGTGTGTGTGTGTGTGAGGGTGGGGGCAGTTTTGGTGGTTTTCTTTCTTACACAGTGGCTCACCACTGGGCATCTGTTTGCCTCTGGGCAGTAATCACATTGTGGTGCTGCAGAGCCAAAATGTCTTCACCTGTGTGGGCTGCATCACACCCAGGGCAGAGCTGGGGGTGTCACTAACCCTGACAGCTGCGCCAAACATTTATAGCAATGCTGTTTCTTCTTTTTATTTCATATAGACAGAGGTGCAGTTTTTCTCTCCTGGCAGGCTGTGAAGATGTTGATTGTTGTGTCTCTATTTTGGGTCACCCCAGATTTAACTCTACAGGTCACACTCTCAGTACCACAGAGCAACTCAAGATTCCTTTTATTGGTCAATATGGATTCTCCCATGTATCAAGCCATCCATCCAAACAAGTATTGGGACACCTACACATTACACCAACAGAAGCTTTTATGGCATTCCATTCTAAATCCATAGGCATTAATATTGAGTTGTTCGCCCCTTTGCAGCTATAACAGCTTCCACTCTTCTGGGAAGGCTTTCTACAAGATTCTTGAGTGTGTCTGTTGGATTTTTTGTCCATTCTTCCAGAAGAGCATTTAGTCAGACGCTAATTTTGGACGAGAGGGCCTGTCTCGCAATCTCCGTTCTAGTAAATCTCAACGGTGTTCGATAGGATTGAGGTCAGGGCTCTGTGCGGGCCAGTCAAGTTCTTCCACACCAAACTCATCCAACCATGCCTTTATGGACCTTGCTTTGTGCACTGGGGCACAGTCATGCTGAAACAGAAAAGGGCCTTCCCCAAACCTTTTTTGGTTTAGAATTTTCCAAAATATCTTGGTAAGCTGAGGCATTAACATTTCCCTTCAGTGGAACTAAAGGGCCTAGGCCGACCCCAGAAAAACAACCACATAGCGTTATCTCTCCTCCACCAACCTTTACAGTTGGCACAATGAAGTCAAGCAGGAAGCGTTCTCCTGGCATTCGCCAAACCTAGACTCGTCCATCAGACTGCCAGATTGAGAAGCGTGATTTGTCAATCCACAGAACAAGTTTCCACTGCTCCAGAGTCCAGTGGTGGCGTGCTTTACACCACTTCATCCGACGCTTGGCATTGTGCTTGGTGATGTAAGGCTTGCATACAGCTACTTGACCATGGAAACCCATGCCATGAAGCTCCCGGTGCACAGTTTTTGTGCTGATGTTAATGCCAGAGGAGGTTTGCAGTTATTGAGTCAGCAGAGCGTTGGCGACTTTTACGCACTATGCACCTCAGCACTCGGTGACCCCGCTCTGTAACTTTACGTGGTCTGCCACTTAGTGGCTGAGTTTCTAAACGCTTCCACTTTGCAATAATACCACTTACAGTTGATCGTTGAATATCTAGGAGGGAATACATTTCACGAACTGACTTGTTGCAACGGTGGCATCCTATTACAGTACCACGCTCAAATTCAGTGAGCTCTTTAGAATG